>PVJL010001951.1:0-224644 GCA_004026885.1 Lyroderma lyra | reverse complement strand
TGTGTGTCTGCGGAAGCCGCAGGGGGTCGGTGGAAGCCGTGGGGGGGGGGGGGGTGGTCTGCGGAAGCCGGCCAAGCACGAGGCGAGGGGCATTGGCGTGCCTCAGGGCAGAGGTTACCCGTAACGAAGTCCAGAGCGTGTTCACACCCCACCGGTCTACAAGACAGACCGCTGCGTTCTGAGGTTCCCACTGCGCCCCCCCGAGAGAGAGAACGAGTGCGCCGGCCCCGCTCCCGCGCCAGCGGCAGAGGGTCAAGAGCCAAGGGTGAGCGAGCGGGCACTCGAGACTGTCAGGAAGGTTCTAGGCATTGGCTTCTCGTTCGGTGTTTTCTCCAATGCTCCCGTCTGCCAGGTTACTCTTAGTCCACACTAGCTCACTGCTCGTGAGGCACTGTCGCTGAGGATTCCATCCCACGGATGATCCTCTTGCGCATGTGTCACTCCCTCCGGTGGTCCCAGACGTCCCATCACACGCCGCTACGCTGTTTCCGCTTCTGAAAAACGCTGATCTGTGCTGAAGCGGCTCCTGTCCGTGCCCGTGGCCAGCCCCGTGGCACTGCCGAGGAGGACCGCGACGGCCGCGGGGCCCGCTGCCGGGTCAGTGCGGAGCAAAGCCAGTCGCCAGGCTGCAGCCCACCACAGGCGTCATGTCCCAGATCTGCAAAAAATGACACAGGTGAGGGCAGCCCTGCTCACGGGGCCTCGCCGCGAGCGCCCACGTGGACCAAACAGCTGTGACACCAGACGAGGGGCCAGGAGGACGCGTTCCCTCCTTCTCGTCTCACCCCAAACCCCAAGACCAAACTTAGCAAACAAGGCCCTTTACCAACACGGGACACCTGCGAGGTCCATCATAATTTTGTTGTTTTATAAACTCCGCTAGGGGAAAAAAAGTCTATTTTAAAAAAATTACAAAATAAACGACGTCCTAGTTTCATGACCCAAGCGTGGTACTAAGTACAAAACAGTGACTTCCAGTTTCTGTGCTGGCCGCCCAGGGATTTAACGAAAAAAAGTGCGAGGTCCCCTCTTACAGCGAGGAAGCTGCGGCCCAGGGGACAGGGGGCATCAGCAGGCAAAGGGGCGACTGAAGCTGGGGAGGAGCAACCCCGGGCTCCGCCCCAGACGGTGGGGTGCCAGGCCCTGGCGGATGGGATGAGCCCAGGCCCAGGGCTGGGGAACTGGCAAGCATGCCAATCAGAGGGCGAGACTGGACTAGGGAATGTCCCGTGCCCACTCACGGTGACGAGGGACCAAGCGGCAGAGATGCTCACTGGGACAAATAAGCAGGTTACCTTTACAATGCGATCGGTCCCACAGGTCACCATCAGTCCCCTGGCAACGTCCATGGACATGTGGGAAATGTTATGTTTCCCTTCATGAAAGGTTGCTAGAGAAGTCCGACTGGCCAAGAGAAAAGAGACCATTTAAAACTCACCTGACTGTACCCAGAGCTAAGGGATAAGCTTCCTTAGCAACATAAAAGAAATACAGTTGATCATCACAGGTGTGAATGTGTGGGTCCACTTACACATGAACTTTTTCAATACACACTGTACTGTAAATGTATTTTCTCTCCTACAGTTTTCTTAATAGCATTTTCTTTCCTAGCTTATTTTATTGTAAGAATAAGGTATGTAATACATGTAACACAGAATATATGTGTTAATTGACTGTTTGTATTATCAGTAAGGATTCTAGTCAACAGTAGGCTATTAGTAAAGTTTTAGGGGAGTTGAAATTATACGTGGATTTTCAACTGCGTGGGCACTTAACCCAGGCATCATTCAAGGGTCAACTATACTTACAATAATAGTATCAAAATTTTCTCCTCAAAATGTGGCTATGTTTTAAAAACTAACTTTAGATCATTAAAAGATGAGGAAAGCATGATAAAAATTCCAAGACTGTTTTATAAAAGATTTATGACTGATTTGGGTATTCTTATTGGAAAGGCCGTATCTTCCCAGACATAAAAACAAGAACCTTCAATGAAGAAGAGGGATGGCCCTTTACGAGACCACACAGTGCAGGCAGAACACCTGCAGGAGGCTGCAGGCTCCCCCCGACCGCTCTGCTTCCGGGGAGCAGCATTCTCACAGTGCTGCCGCCTTGCAGCCTGCAGCCCTGGCCACCGCCATGAGCTCTGACCAGAACCCATGGTGCCCACCGGCTTGCCAACCTGGGCCTCTGCCAAGGTTTGCCGTCTCCCACTTTCACTGATGATTCAAAGGGGAGGGAGAGAAAATGAGGGTTCTGCCCTAACTGATCTGCCCGAGTCAGCACAGAACTGGGGACAGGTCTCTCTTACACACAAAGAGCTATTTATGAACAGATGGCTAGGTCAGATTTTGGTGGAAGAAAAAACATTGGTCTCTAGAGTCTTGCCAGTAATTGAATTTCCATGCACGTGTGAGTAACAGTAGGAGCATGGACACTCTTGGAGAAAGCCAGCTCAGTCCCTGCATCAATGTGCATGTGGCCTTGACCCTTCACAACACCCTGAGGGGGTCAGGGGCTCAAGAATGTCCACTCAACTGCGGGGCTGGTCCTACCAACATCATTCCTCACAGTGTTCGGGAGAAACGTGTCTTAAGTCATAAAACCAGGGTGGAAACTTCTCTTAGAAATCATTTATCAACTTGGGAAGAAACAATTAGAAGTGCATTGTGTTGCTTCTCAGCCTCTTCCCATTTCAGATGCACAGTAAGACAGAGATGTGCAAACACTCACTCCTCGTCCTTGATGGAGTCGTAACAGGAGTCGCACATGCGGACTTGGAACTCGAAGCCCATGACGGGGTAGCTGGAGCGCTTGCTGCTGCACTTCCCACAGACAGCCTGCCCGCACTTCCTGCAGTGATGCTGCAGGGACAGAAGGAAGACGGGGAGGAACTTAGCTCCCGCTTTAATGCAGGCGGTCCCCCTTCAGAGTATGGGCATGGGTGTGGGGGAGACCTGCCTTGAATTTTAACAAGCAAAAGGTAGACAATTGCAACATTTGTCAAGGATTTCCAAACACCTTCATTTTATTGCTCAAATACTGCTTTTGGTTCCTTCATGTTACCTGTCTTGATGTCAACAAACATTATTAAATCCAAGTTCAAGTTCACTTAGGAGCCTAAATGACTAGACACTTGGGGAAGGAAAAAATGTATTCCTGTGTCAAAGGAAAGTTCTGAAATAAAGCTTTCAATGTAATATACTCTCACTAGGAAACAAATATCCATAATTAAATGTTTTACTATTTCGTTTAATCTTTCCAATTGACTGAAAATAAGCTTCAAGAGCATTCCAAAATAGTGCACTTAATTATTACTGATTTTGACATATTCTTTTTGCCACTAAAAGTTTAGTGGCCTGTACGTTTCCCCTGTCTCTCCTATTAATTCATGAGAGTAAAATGAACTGCTTAGTGTTTGCCTTAGAAGTGTAGGAATGAGCTCACCCATCGGTTACAACGCACTAGTTACCGCGGACATGCTTCGTCAGAACCGGGCCGCTGGGAGAATCCAGGGGCTGGCTACTCAGAGCATTCGAATGTTACGGGTATGGAAGTATTAATTCCTGCATCACCTGCTAGTCTCAGGTTAGACCTTGCTGGAGAACAGCTTTGTAAGTAAATTTATTAATACACACAAACTTCAGGCCAATCCTTTGTAGAGGTGTAACCAGTAATAAAAGGAATAAAATCAGCATTCTTTTTTTACTTACCGGCATAAATTCATATTCAACCTGAGTAAGTGGCTACCTTCGAGGCTGCTGTAGAAATATATATATTTTTTGTAGAACTTTAGTATTACAAAAATACCTAGTGATAAGGGCATCTTTGAAATCTACAGGCTATTTAGGACATATTTAATTTTTAAAAAGGAAAAATAGTCCTTAAAACAAGCTTAATAAAAATATTCCTGGCATACTTAAATGGAAAAAATTATGAATAACCTACAATTCTTAAGTGTAAGAGTATTCCAGGGAGGGCTAAATCATTACTTTTTATTCATGTGTGACAGTATATGGCCCATAATCATGTGCTGTTATTCATTTTAATTTCGTGTTCAGCTAGTGTGAAACACTGACTTTAACAAGTAATAGTCCAAAACGGAAATGTCTGTATCTATTTACAAAGAGGCGCTCGGGTTTTCTATGCATCTCTGCTTTTCCATGCAGGACAAACAGTGGATGGTCCTCACTGGGCCTGGGAAAGGTCTTGCTCATTATTAGTCACACAGTAAGAGTGATATCAAAAAAGTTGGAATGAACAGCATTAATAAATAGGGAAAAGTATGATTTCAAACCAAATGACAGATTCATTGCACAAATAATAAAATGTATGATTAATCCAGCAGTGCTTCAGTGCTGGCTACTCACCTGTCTCAACCCCAGGGTCTTTGTGTCCCACATCTGCTTTATGTTCCAGAAAAAGGGCTGCTCACATTTCTGACAAGAGTCACTTTCTAACCACTGAGGAGCCTGGGGGAGGAGGAGGTCAGAACCAGTAAGAGAGCAGCTGCACATGTGTACCGAGCTTTCAGAAAGAACACAATAGCTCTAGACCTTGTTGAGGTTAGCATTTTTTAAAAATCCCTCCATATGACTTCACTCATATGCGGGATATAAAACTGAAAGCAACAGGTAAGACAGACAAACAAGCAAATAAGCAAAGACTCAGACGCAGACAACAGTTTAGTGGTTGGTTACCAGAGAGTAAGTGGGGGGAGGAAGGCGGTAGAGGAGGGTAAAGGGGGTCAAATATACGGTGACGGAAGGAGATTTGACTCTGGGTAGTGAACACACAAGGCAACATATACATGATGTATTATAGAACTATACACTTGAAACCTATGTAATCTTACCAATGTCACCCAATAAATATAATAAAAATTAAAATAAAATTCCTCAATATATTATAGCCACTGCCATATTCAATATTATGTTTGTGTTTTGAGTAATCTTTATAATTTTAGTGAAGTTTACAGGATTGTTCAATTTTAAATGTATAGATAAGAGGAAGTAATTAAATTTTCATTGTGAATTTTTACAGTTGTCTTCAAATTTATTTTTATTATACCAAAGCTGTTTGAAATCTATATCCAGTTCAATAGACAAAAACATTTCTTGCTGAACCTGGCAAACTACCACTTGAGAAGTCTTGAGGGGTCACTAAGGTGACTACCAGGAGAGTTCTTCTGCATGAGCATCAGTCACACAGGTTAGCCATGCCCCACGTCCCCGTGGGTCCTTCCATCTGGTCCGCTGTGCCCACAGAGCCAGCCCACAGACCTCACTCTAGCAGTGAACTCTCTGCACTGTAATTCCTGATGTACATTCCGCAACCCACTAATCTACAGGTTATTCATTGGTCTTATTCATCCTTATATATGTACAACCTATCATGGAGTAGGTTTCTCAATCAATTTCTGATGCAACACGGAAATTAAAATCTTGAAATTATTGAAAACTTAGAAAATAATTCTCTAAAGAAAATATTACAGATTGCACTCAATTACAAGATCAACCTGTTAAGAGCCTACTTATCCTCAATTATTTGCCATCATATACTTATGATGTAAAGGAAATAAAAATAGAAAATACTAAATGAAGATTATGAAGTTAGAAATAATCTTTTCTTGGTCTTGAAAGTTAACACTCAAGAAAAGCGTATCTGACAACGGGGGACAATGCTCAGAGAATCATGAAGACAAAGTTACACTGACCCTTATAAAATATGCAGTGAGATGGAGAACTTTACAGAGATTTGAGAGGGAACTGTGGTGGTTTAAGAGGCAGCCCCCAACCTTTTTAACACCAGGGGCCAGTTCTGTGGAAGACAAATTTTCCACAAGTGGTGGTGGTGGTGGTGGTGGGGATACGCATGCACATGCTCAGTTCACAGCAGGGTCCGCACTTCTAGGAGAATCTAATGCAGCCGCTGATCTGACAGGAGGCGGAGCCCAGGCGACAATGCCAGTGATGGGGGCGGCTGTAAACACATTTGAAGTTTCGCTGGCTCTCCCGCCACTCATCTCCTGCTGAGCAGTCTCGCTTCTAACAGGCCACAGACTGGCCTGGGGATTGGGGAACCCTGGTTTAAAGGATGAGTTCTTTTTCCTGTCGCACCAATACTGTTGGCTTTCCTTCTTCTTGGTTTAAAATAAACTTCTCTTTTCAAGAAGTTTCAACCTAATTATTGTTACTTGCTCGTTTATATTTCATGCCTACTTCTTAAAAGGGGCCCCTCTAATTATGAGCTGGTAGGGAGGCACATTTGCTCCCCACCTTCTAGTGTGGTGTGACAGCCACAGTGGGTGGGACGTGCTCCAGCCAAATTTCTGGGTGATGCAGAAAGAAATCCCAGGCAAGCATGTGAGGCAGAAAGTCTGGGGTTAATCCTCTATGCTCATGCCTACGAAGTCTGATAAATTGTACAAAACCCCAAGTCAGGGTCAAAAATCTTACAGATCATAGGCTGATTACTTTTGCACTAATTATTTGCTCAACTAGAAAATAACAATAATAACAAAACCACCACGCTAAATATGATGCATCTTTCTGGCACAAATTGTTTTCCCACCAATAGTGCCAACTACTGAGACAGACAAGCTAATGAAGCAAACTGTGTTACCAGCCAGTACAGGAAATTTGGGGTAATCGTCCATAATTGACCGAAAGGAAGAGAACTCCCCACACAGGAAGCACTGTGAATGATGAGACTGTCTTTTCTTTCCCCTGATGTACAAAAATACTCCACAACCATGTAGAAATCCTGCTTCTACTTTCTATTTTTTCTAAAAATATTTACCAGGGGTAAGAAAAGTAGATTGAAATCCAAGCTATTGAACCTTGGGAAGAGCCACTGGCAGCCACTGGGCACCAAAGGTCTCCTTCCTTGTGAGCCAGGGGACACACCCTCTGAGCTTCCCACTCTCTCAGAATAAGACTGAAATGTAACAGGCCAAGAGTCCAGGAAACAGAATGGTATATGAGCTGTACTTGACGTATATAACTAGCGGTTGATACATATAAAACACAGTTCAGTAAATCTTTGCAGAAAAAGTATGACACACTCTGTAGTATTAAGCCAAATGCTACATATTATGTTTACTAACAAGTTATTCTAAGCCCTACCAAAATAGTCTTAGAAAATGCAAAAAGAAGAGTTAACCAGCAAACATGTAATCAAGATTTCCCCTATTGGACTTGTCTGACAAGGTCACTAAGAAAACTAGCAATCAGTACTTCTCCATTATGGGTGCATTGTATTCTTTATGGGGTAGTCTCATTTCTTCACTAGCTTACACGCTTCCTGCAGGCAAGAATCTGTGTATAGAACATGGTAGTTGTAAAGACTGGAAATGAGTAATGTCATTATTTTTTAAAATAGATTGAACTGCCTAGATTACATTGCCCGTGCTACACCAAGGATGCGAGTTTTTTCAGTGGGAATCAGACTCGCAAGCATTCAGAGGCAACCCAAAGCAGACACGTGCAGGGGATGGTAGGAACCCTGCACCCACTGCAATGGTACACAGCACACTGACCCCGACATTGTATAAGGATAGCACACTGCCTATACATGGTGGTAAAGGCACAGCACACTGACCTATACCTTGTAAAAGGACAGCGCACTGATCTACACATGGTATTAGGACAGCACACTGAACAAACTGTGTGACGCCAGGCAACACAGTATGTATTGCAATACAATATTAATAAACCTTTTTAGATGGATATGAGGGCTGTCCGGAAAGTACCCAGCCATGTAATATGAAAAATAGAGGCATTTATGGCTGGATTTTTTTCTGGACAGCCCTCGTATTCATTAAGTTTCCAAACTCTATGGCCACCCTGTAGGTGCTCAATAAACATTTCTGAAGTTAAACTCTAAGTCCTTAACATCCTTCATACTCTGAAATCTTCTCCAGAATCAATTCCTTTGCTATCTACATCACAGGCTGTTGCCACCATTTGGAAAAGAGAGATAATACCCATGTTAGCAAAGATGAGAATGGAAACTGTCTGGAAATCACCTGACAACATCTATAAAAAGCCTATTTTCAGAAATCTGTCTGAAATATGTAATTGAACAATCAAATAATGACAAGGTAAAAAATGTTCACTGCAGCATTATTTAAACTAGAAAAAAAGAGACTGTATCGATAGAGTGTCTTTCTAGAGAACTAGAAGGACCTTAGAAGTCATCTCACTCAACTATTTCATTTCACTCACATAGAAGAAAGAAGATTGATTCAGGAAAACCAAGGCACTTATCTAAACAAGGCCTCACAACTAGTTAGTGGCCCCAACAAGTCAGAACATGGGTCTCCTGAAAAGAACACTGTGTCAACATGGACACAGTGGAACAGAACTCAGGGGGAAATAAAAGCAGAGAACGGAGATATATTTTTCTGGGACTATATTAGCATCTGGCTATGTCCCTGTGCTAGTCACTAGTATGTTGTGGGACCCCCCACAGTGCAGTCCATTCCCTGGATGTGCTGGAGGCTGTTTCCAGTGTCTCCTCAGGGAACTTCTGTGGCTGAAACCTAGATGCTGAGTCTATGTGCGATGCTCATCACTCAAACGAGCCGAGGATGTGATACAAACTGACACACAGGACGGTCTGCACCACGGTCGGCTCTTGTTTACGGCGGGCGTTTACGGCGGGCGTTTACGGCAGGTGTGTGTGGCAGGCGTTTACGGCAGGATTAGACTTGCCCTGCTCCTTCTCTTACCTCCTCTCTGCTCACGTCCATGTTCCACACCACGATCCCACCATCCGAGGAGCAGGACACGAGCTGCCTCGTGAGCTGAAGGTAACACAGCGACTGCACCCTGTCGCTGCAAACCACACACAAACAACACTTGTCTCAATGTGGGAAAATGCAGAAACGTCTTCATTTAAGCTCAACTCTCTCCCCTGCTTACAATCAGCTACTGGCATTTTATCACTGACTATTTGGTACGGTAACATGGATTCTAGCATAAAATCCTTGGCATTCTGTAACTTACTATACAGAATAGTAGTTTCTATGAAGTAAACACAATTTTTAAGCCAGTCGTTAGGAACTGCAGGTCAGAGACGTGATGATGACTATGGTTTTCTGTACCAATCATCACGATTTCCCTTTCAGGTGCACAAGACATACCTACTTGTTCAGAAACCGAGAACAAAGGAGGCCTGACTCCCTTACTGCAACACAGTCATCAGAACAAGTAATCACACACGACGGAGACCACTGGCACGCCCATGCTCACACGTGCACACCCACACACTGAAGGGCGAAGAAATCAGCCCCCTCCTGACCACTCCCCTGTAGTCCTGGGAAACAATCTCCCGACCTGTGGCCCTGGGTGGAGACTCTCTCCCTGGCTACTTTCCAGCTAGATTCTGCTTCAGTCCACAGGGGCAGCCTGACCCGCAGGAGGAAAGGCCTCCTTTGCAAGTCCAGATGGCAAGAGCCTGAGTATTCCAATGTCATAGCTCAGGCAAATACAACTGTGTCAAATCGTATGTTATGTCTTAATGAAACATTTTAGATTTAAGAAAATGAGTGAGCATCCCGTTTGAGAATGCCTCTGTATCACATTACACGCTGTCTTCCATGGTCAAAGTTCTCACTTGTGGTCTCTAACCCACGTCAGCCTTAAGCAGATATTTCTGCAGGGTGAGTCCCCAGGAGAGAAATGTGGGAAGTGTTCTTTGGACTAAGAACGAAGAAAACCCTGTGCTCTTTTTTTTTTCTTTTTTGCTACGGAACATTAGACACTCGTGACTAACAGAAGGGCAGTTAAAAGTGAACTCAGTGAGCCCTGTTAAATAACAGTCATGCGTCCCCTGCCTCGCCCACACTTAGATTCCTTCCCCACCCCGTGAATAGTCACGCACTGATGGCCCTGGAGCAAAAGCGTGCGGCCTTTCCTTCCTCCGATGTCCCACATGATGATGCTGTTGTCAGAGGCTCCTGAGAAGAGTAACCGTTGAATAGGGTCCCACCAGAGGCAGGCGACACTACCTGGGGTTGGGGGAGAAAAAGAGAGAGAGGTGTGTGCGCGTTAACTGAACCTACATCAGGACACACATCTGACAGCTGAAGGCTGAAGTAGTGCCCGCTGAGTCTTTCAGTAAAACTGCATCTCCGTTGTACAAAGGGCCATTCAACACTTTATCACGAGTCACAGAGAAGACAAGCACACCCATTAGGCAGCACTGTAAGATTACAATGTCCAGCTGTACATCAAACAACTTCAAATGCAAAGATGTTTAAAGAAATATTTCCTTGTTCTGGGTTAGGTCCGAAAAAGCTTTTAAAGAAAAAAAAATAGCTCTTTAATGAGAAAAGGCAGTTAAGTTTACTGTGGCCCTCTTACATAAGATAAAAACCTAGATTATTCCAGGACTCTGGAACCTTGCAGGTGGGTTTATCCCAGATGCCTACATTCAAGAAAATTAAATTACGTGTCTAAAAAAATAAATAAATAAAGGTCTGTTGGCATACCACACAATTATGCCAGGGAATTTAGGTTAAAAATCCAAATCTTATGTTTTGCACTCTATATAGGCTAAACTTATCAAATTTGATACCCTTGGGAAAATCTTTCTTTCTACAGATTTTTCTTCCAACAGAGCTCTTCATTGTTCCATTGATTGTTGCTTGTCTAGAAAAAAACATTATTAATAAACTTAATAAAATTGAACTAGTCATATCAGCCAGTAATATTTTTTGCTGGGCATATAGAAAATGGATGAAGCCACATTCAAAAGCAAACAACTAAACTGGTTTCTCACAGAAACTTAATAAAAGTGGGGGAAAAAGTATTCTGTAAAACAGGTTTCAGGGATAATTTTGCATAAATCCTGCCCCTGCTGAGTCCTATGCCCCGTACATTTCAGCTACAGGCCCCATGCAGCTAAACAGGGTCTTTCTGTGTGAACACGACTAGTTACCAGAACCCACGCCATCCTCAGCAACCCAGAGAGTCTTCAGAGCCCAGTCAGGAGACTATCGGTCCTAACAGGGACAGGTGTCTTCCAGGGCTGTGCTTTCCTGCCCAAACCACTCTACCCTACTGTTCGCCCCTCTCCCTTCTCGTCCACAAGGTCCCTGATCTGACTGATTTGATTTCACCTAAATAGATTAGCTAGACAATTAACTTGTTAGACTTAAAACATTGTTTTCATAGAAGTCCACCATTATTTCTGTTCAACAAATTCCAACTCTTCAATCTTAACCAGATGGCCTCAAAGCTTCGAACTTGTCACCCAGCACAGCCAACTGAGTTTTAAAACCTTTCCATAGAGCCTCGCCCACTCACGGTCCTATAGAAATAACGAAAGGCCACCTGGTCATTTTCCCTGGGCAGGGACGTTCCCAAGCAGAGGCTGAATCAGCTCATACTTTTTTTTTAACTGTACTGATCCACCTGTCTTGTCTGGTGTACCAGAAATTGACAAATTGAAAAAACTAAGAACATTCTTCCAAGAACATTTCTTACCATTTACAAGAAAATAATTGAAAAAGGCAAACAAAATAGAAAGTATTATCCGCAAAGCAATGCAGGAGGATTTTGATAATACAAAACCCATCCCGATGCCCTACCTTCACTTAGTTTTCACTTTTTGAGATTGAAATCCCTAGTAGTCCATCAAAGTATAATTTGATAGATCCTAAGAAGTGGATCACTCATGAAATCACAGCACTGAGAACTAAATGTGGATGCCCAAATTAGGTGGAAAACCTGTAGGTGATTACACAACCTACCTTCATGTCCTTTGAGGGTTGTGATAACTGAACAGGTGTTCTGTTCAAGCTTCAGCAGAGTGATCTGTCCAGAATAATCACCAACAAAAGCATACTGAGTATCAAAGTCATATCTGTGGGGCAGCAGTCAAGGATCACCTATATAACACAATCCATCTCAAAGTTATAACACAGAAAACGTGTAAAGAGAATTAAGCACAAACCTCAAACTCTGAGAAAGTAGAAATACCCAACTGAAAATCATGCGATAATGTAAATACTGGAGAAAAAACTTTTAATCTAGAATTACTGAGAAAATTAATATTCATTTATTCAAAAAGAATTCATTGAATACCTATTACTATTTTAACCAATATCCTAGAACTTGGCAATAAAAGAGGTAAGAGTTGATAGAGAAGACATAAAAATAAGTAGTTACAACCAAATTATAATAAAGTATAAAAAAGGAACATGCTCAATAATGATAAAAGAACTGGAAAACACAGCTATTTATAAAATATCCCTATAAATAATGTAAAACTGACAGCACGTATGAACATGAACCCATCTTTCTTCTGGTCCAGATGATTTAGCTTTCAATGAAGAGACTGGTGTAATTTAAATAGCTGTGCAGAGTTTAAATTTAATAATCCAAAAAGCAGTTATTCAGAGTAGTAGCAAATTTAAACTTTAACAATATATTAACTACTGGTAATGACTCGTTACTTTCTCAGTCACTTTAGCGCCAGAGAAATTTGTGGCAAATCAGTAGTTTACACAAAGTAAGATCAACTATCATTTTAATTCAAAACCACAGGTTAGAGGGAGAAGGGCAGACTGGGCCAGGGCTGATTCGGGGCCGTTTCCTACCAGCCCACATGAGACGCCTAACGCATAACAGAAAGAGTTATGATGCCCCTGAGTATTTTCCTTTGTTTGAATCTAAAGCGTATAGTATGTCTTTATTTATTTATTTATTTCTTGCTTTTTTTGTATGTGGGTAGCTCCCTGGCTGGGAATCGAACCCAGGCCGCAGCACTGACAGCGCCAGCGCCAGCGCCGAAGCCTTAAGCCACTACACCACCAGGGAACTCCCTAGTACGACTTTAAATGCGTATTTTAAATATCTCATGCTGTGCGTTCATTCGTAATAAACACGTGTTATAAAGGCTTTCAATGGAAAAAAAATTCACGACACCGATGTCCAGCTCTGAAAGAGAAACTTCTTTGGGGTATTTTGCCACTGAAAGCCTTGACCTTGCCATCGCGGACACCCAGTCACCACACTAGCCTTAAGCAAGAGAGAGCTCGACGTGAAACAAATCCCAGTCAGGAGCAGAAAGTTTTTAAAGCAGCCATTTCTACATTTTAGGGATGCTGAGGCACCTTTGAGAGTATTATGAGGATTATGAACCCCCCCCACACACCTCTAAAATTCATTGAAGCCCGTGTGTGAACTCCGGGGTAACAAGCCTTATTATATTCTTTCGCAGGGTCTGCAAATAACCAGTTACTAGAAAATCAACTTTTTTTCTTTTCTTTCACTTTGAAAGGTAAGGGAATGACACAAAACCTAAAGCTAATGAGATTTAGGTTTTGTAAGACTCTGTATTAAAAATGTAGAGCACTTCCCAGTAGGAGATAATTTAAAATAATTAAATAAACCAATTTTATACCCAGAGAACCAGATACAGCACTCGTTGGCTTTTACACGAAATATACAGGAATCATTCAGTCTTTGGATCTCAATGAACAAATTTATGGTCAGATTCAAAGCTACTGAGGCAAGGAGGCCAACTCCGGGCCCTCGGAAGGATACTGCAAACACGACGCCCAGGACGTGAAGAAGTGCCTCCCGAGCACGTCCCCGTTCCGGGTGCACATCCAGCTGATACACTTGTCGTGGCCCGTGCTCACCACCCACTCTGAGGCCAAGCTGAAGATAATCGCAGAGACCCGGTTCTGATGGGCTGTAGGAACAGAAAGGGACAGTCTGCGCCCTTCAGGAAGAAACGTGACCTCCAGAATCACGTCTCCTGGGGTGAGAACAGGGGCGATCTTCCGCAACCGGGCAGGCCTGGAGACGCAGTCTGAACAGTCCTGTCGTGGAAATGCGGGCCTCCGTGGGCAGGACTCCGACAACGGCCCTACCCCCACTCACTGTCGCAGCTTTCGCCGCCCTGCCCTCAGCCTGCGGCGGGGAAGAAGACAATCACAAAATACAGTGTTCACGAGGGATTCGAATAATAGAGATGTTTTCCTTTTTTTTTTTTTCTGTACTCGATAGCATTTTTATTTTGCTCTAAAAAAACCTTAACTACCAATGAGTTCCACATATAAAGTAGCAGTCTTTTCTTAAAAGAGCAATGTTTTTTTATTGTCCATAATTTTCATGTTTTGACCATTTAGAAAACACCGGCCTTGTAAACAAGAGACCTGCAATTTTCTGAAATAAAAAAATAGGGCAAGCATTTTGTTTCTGGAGTAATTTGTGTGTAACTTTTTATTATTTATAAAGACTAACTATTTGTAAAGTTCTGTATTCCCAAATAACAGCTGAGAACGAGAAGTGTTCTGCCTCTGACTTACCTTCTGGAATATTTGTGTTTCCAGGTCAACTGTAAGCCACAGCAGGGCAATGACCTGTCTACCTGACCTGGCACAGGACCTTGCATACAGCAGGTATTTAATAAATGCCTCATTTGATGAATGAAGTCAGAGACTAGACAGAGACACCTCCAAGCTTGCTCTCGGCTGCATGGGTTGCTTGGGAAGAACAAGAAACTCTTTCTCCTAAATAAATTATAAAACACTTCAACTCACTGGGAATACAGGCAAAATCATGAACAGACATTCATAAAAGATGGCAAAGGGTTAAAGTTAAATAAAGTTTAAATAATTTTTAACTTGAGAACTATTTTGACTATCAAACGGGCAAAAAACTTTTACAAAGACTAATGTTGTAAAGGCTTAAAAAGCAGGCACTCTCAACCACCACTCAGAGGATAGCAAAATTTACATGGTCCCTGTGAAGAAGCTTGCAGAACAGTCACAGAGCATTAAAGAAACTTCATGTTTAACCCAGCTACTCCACTTTTAGGAATCTGTCTTAGAAGGAATTGGAGTCAGAGTATCAGTCAAAGACACACACACACAAAGAAATCCAGCCATAAACGCCTCTACTTTTCGTATCACACAGCTGGATACTTTCCGGACAGCCCCGTACACTATCATACTTGTCTGTTCATTTGTGTTATCAACCATAGGATCTGTACACATGTTCAAAACAGAAGAATGGTTACATTAAATCTGATACATGCATCTAAATGGAATACTACACAAAATTTTTAACGTTAATAAGCATTAAAAGGGTGGTAAATAACTCCGAAGAGCTAATAGCTTTTCATATAATTAGGGTTACAAAGCTAAAAAGTTCATGTGAAAACCTAATTTTGATCGTAAGAGATGGTGTCCTAGTTTGGTGTGTGTAAATTTACATTGTGGTGTGTGTGTGCATAGGCGTGTGTGTATTATAATTACCTGGGTACGTCTTGATAAAATTCATTTTATTAAAATCTTCTGAAACATGAAATTCCTAAAAGTAAACACATGCAGTAAGAAAACAGTTATGTTTTAAAAACAACAGGAACTTAACTTTCGAAAGAAAGTAAAATCCATTAATAACTATCACCAGACTTGAGACTCTAGCAATATAACAATAATACAGAATTGCTTCTTTCCTCAGGCCTGTTCCCAGGCTTCCCAGCTCTTCCTCCACAAGCGAGCACTTTGAATTTCCTCTCCCTCTAACTGCAAAAAAGGAGCCGTGTTAATTTTTCTCTCTCGGCTACGCCAAAAATTCCTCACGATGACATACATAAAGCAAAACCTCAAAGACTCATTACTAACAGAGTTCTCAGCTACAGTGACAATAAAACTTAGGGTATCAATGTAAGGGGGGAATTAGACATATTTAATATACAAGCACACAAAAAAGGAAATTAAGAAACTGTCAGTGGTTTTCTTCTTTTTTTATACCCTTGAATTTTCCAAATTTTTACAGACTATTTTATAGCTAGGAAAAAATTGAAAGTATAATATAAACTTAATGGGAAAATGAGATGCAACATAAAACCGAAAAGATAAAACTCTAAAAAAGCATTAATAAAAAAATTCTATTCATCAATGCTAAATTGCTAAGTTCTTAAGGTTCTAGGGACCATGGACATAAATTGTTGACCGCTCAGACTGGAAAAAAAAAAACAAACGCCGATTCCTTTTCTCCATCTTGGTTTTGCAAAGCACAAAAATGTATTAGCATTTTATAGATACTAACCTGTATTGGATGGAAGATAAAAAAACCAGTTGCTAACCAATGATAAATTGGATTTGCATTGCCCCCTTCCAGTGAAGAGCTGTAAGGGCTTTATACGCCCTCCAATAACCTACACCCTGGAACCAGGAGCCATTGGAAGGGGCCCCAGAAAAACAGGTGCTGTAAGGGCTTTATACGCCCTCCTATAACCTACACCCTGGAACCAGAAGCCATGGGAAGGGGCCCCAGAAAAACAAGTGCACAACCACTGCTGCCACTGGAGAACCGAGCTGCAGCTTGCACTTGGTGGCTTCCTGTTATATTTGTGGGGGCACATCGCCATGCCCTTCCTATAAAGTTTTCAGAAGGAGAGAAATGAGAATGTTGGCATTTACTACGACACAGCATATCTACAGTAGTCCCAAGATGGTGGGGCAACGAGCTCATCGACCCCCCCAACCCTGCATCTTCCCCACCTGCCTATGCTGAGGGAGCTGCGTGGGGAGAGAGCCTGTCCTTTGAACTGGCTCTTTGTTTCTTGGCCCAGAAAAACAAACAATAAATGTGGACTGAAGAAGAAATAGAAAATCCATAACAAGAGATTCAATTAGTAGTAAAAAAAACTTTTCACAGTGAAAAACCCCAACCAGATGGTTTCACTGGTGAATTCCTCCAGGTTGCAAGTCCGAGTCTCTTATAGCTCAACAGCTAAAAAAGAAAAAATTAAAAGTGGGCCAAGGACGTGAGTCGGTATTTCTCCAAAGAAGGTACACAAATAACCAACACGCACATGAGAAGGAGCTCGATGTCAATAGTCATGAGAGAAATGCAGATCAAAACCATTCACGCCCACTAGGATGGTCATAATAAAAAGAAAACAAAACACAACAGAAAACAACAACTATTGGCAATGATGTAGAGAAACTAGACCCTCCCCAGTTGCTGGTGGGAATGTCCAAGGGTACCACCACTCCTGGAAACAGTTGGGTGGTTCCTCAATAAGTTAGATACAGACTTGCCACATGAACCAGGAATTCCATTTGTAGGCACATACGCCCCGTAGAGTTAAATCTTAGGTTCACGCACAAAACCTTCACATGAATATTCATAGCAGCATTAATTCATAATAGCCAAAAGTGGCAACAACCCCAATGTCCATCAACTGAGGAATGAATGAAGTGTGTTACCCCTATATAATAAAAAGGGATGAAATGCTAATTCAAACTGTGTTACAGATGAGCCTTGGAACATTATGCTAAGTGAAAGAAGCCAGCCATACAAGGCCGCACATATTGTTTGATTCTACTTACATAAAATGTCTAGAAATAGGCAAATCTCTGGACTCAGAAAGTAGATGAATGATTGATTGCCAGGAGCTGGGGGAAAGAGGCGTGGGGAGTGACTACTAATGGGTTTGGGGTTCCTTTGGGGGAGAGGGTGTGATGAGAATGTTTCGAAATTAGAGGGTGTTAATGATTGCATAATCCCGTGAATATACTATAAAACCACCGAATTGCAAACTTTAAAATGGTGCATTTTATGGTATATAAATAATATCTCAATTAAGAAAAAGATATATTTATATGCATACACATGCACACAGTTGACCCACAAAAATACCAATCTATAATAAATTAAAAATGGAAATATTTGGTCTTTCACCAAAGGTCGTGAGAAGCACTGCCTTACAGTGTTATACAAGCTGTTGGCAGAATGACTAGTCCCTAACATCATCATACACACACACACACACACACACACACACGCACACGCACACAGGCACGTGCGTGCTCTCCAGCACACTCTCCATGCCCTGGCCTCCTTCAGGGTTCAGGGATGGGGGCTGTCACAGTCCCCTATTCCCTGCATGGAGACTGCACTTTGTGGGCTAGCCTGGGCACCCAACCATCCATCATGACAGCACAGTAAGTTCAATGGAAATGGCTTAAAATGAAGCACTAATTAAAATTAATCCATTTTTCAGTGTACTAAATGCAACATCCTTTATGCCCATCAGTCATTCACTGTTAACTTTACTTAAACTACCCAAGAGGAGTGAACACGCGGAGGGCAACATCACGAACACACTCTGGAAGCCACCTACCATCACGGCTCCGTTATCCTGGCCCACAAATATCCGTCTGCTGTCGTGGTGGTAAGCCATGGCGGAGCACGCAGCTGCCAGGGAGACAAAGACCACGTTACCAGCAAAGCTGAGCCCCGGCCATCCTTCCAAGTCCGTCATCAAAAAGAGCAACACAATTGCTAAGTTCCTTTTTTTTTTTTAAAGAAGAGGGCAAAAATATCTTGTGTAAAGCAATGATGTGAACTGCAAATGTTATTTAAGTTTTTTCAGTTGTTTTAGTTTAAAATTCTCATGTACAATTACTTTTAAAACTTTGAAGTTTCAGCTGACTAAAACTGCTACCTGTTTCTGGAAAGGTCTGGGGACCAGTGCTTACAGTGGGTGACCTGCGCCCCAACTCAGCAGGTAGCCAAAAAAACCAAAACAAAAAAAAGTTCCCTTCTGCCATGACACCACAACCCCAGTCTGTAGCAAGTGTGGTTGTGAGGTGCAGACACGTTTCTTTGTCCAGAGAGCAGTGTCGTGTGCCTGGGTAGCCCCTGCTTCTCATGCACATACCCCTCCGGGTTCTACCCATCCTCCCAGAAAGCACAGGCCAGAGAATGAGTTTCAGAAAGGAGAAGCTCCACATCAGGATTAAAGTGATTTAGAGAGTGGAACACTTGGAAGAACAACTGTCTGGGTTCATTTCAGCCTAAGGAATTTCAATTGACCATAGAAGAACCACAACGAGGAAATACATGCCAGGAAAACAAACAACAAACTTGAGTTTACTTTGAAATAAAACTTCTCATTAAAAAAGTAAAAGAAAAAAGTCTTATACATGAAGTCACCGTTTGAAAGTTGTTTAAAGTTCCTGTCTACAATAGGTTGGTATTTCCCACTGAAGGAAGAAAATAAACTATTTGACTGGATTGTCCCCAAAGGCAAAAACACAGGTAGCTGCATGACCGACAGAGACTGAGAGGTCGCTGCCGAACCTGCACATGAAACATTCAGAAGTGTCGAGTCCGTACAGCCCTCCCCCACCAGAGTGGTGCTGGATGCTACAGGACAATCGTGTCTGAGAATTACAGCCACAAAGATATGTGGCTCTTCATACAAAGTGCCCTTCAATAAACCCTGCAGAAAATTATCTTCAACCAATCAAATCGTGCTTGGATGACTTCCAAGATTCATTGTCATTATTTTTGCTTACTTCTTAGCTGGTACTACGTCTTAATGCTTTAAACTTCTTTTCAATTCTTTTTATGCCTAACTGTCTAACAAACTACACATCAATATGTAAGAGCTCTCTTCTGTGTAAAAACTACAGTGTGCTGAGTAATTTTATGAGGCTGGAGACTTCTTACAGTTAAAAAAATAAAAAGCTTCCCTAGTTTGTTTTGTATTTAAAGATGTCCTGGCTTTTTTCCTAGAAGGGAAGCTTCTAGTGAGATGAACAATCTACTTTAAAAAAACGTTTGGGCATTCACACAGTTTTATAAACAAACAATATGGAAATCTGTGGCATTTTAAAAGGCATCACTGTCCAAAATTGTACGCTTAAACCTAGTTTTGTAAATAAGGTTTCTGGTGTTTTGGAACACAGCCAGACTCTTTTATGTATTGTTTATGGTTGCTTTCATGCTACAAGGGCAGAGAGCTGACTAGTTGCCCTCGAGGTTGTTTAGTGCACAAAGTCTAAATATTTACTGTCCGGCCCTTGGCAGATAGAGGTCATGGACGCGCCCCATAAACGTGCCCAGTGGGTAGCGCAATTCTGTAGTCAGACAAGAACTCCAACCACAAGTGGTGGACTTAAGCTCTCTGGCTTCAGTTTGCTTGTAAAAATATCATATCCCTTGCATATCTGTTGTGATGATTTCATAAAATATTTTTTTAAAAGGCCTGAGGCACATAGTAGATACAGAAGCTCAGAGTTACCAGTTTTGCTTCAGCTAAAGCCAATTCTGAAAGTTGTTTTTGTTATGTGAGATAATGTTATGAAATGTAATCGGACTATATATAGCAACATACTGAGGTCTGGCTCACTGATCACTCTGTCAGGTCTCAGGAAAAAGTTTAGAGTGGTGGATAGCCATTAAAATATCCTAAATAGGTATTTACAGATAATCTACAAATAATTTTTAGAATCAAAATGGCACTTTTCTTCTCATATTTAGAATATACTGTAATCATTACATAAGCCATCCTAAAACAGAGAAGCAGTTATGTCTCATCATTCATCCTGTTTTCTTCTGGTAGTGTTCCTGCAGTTTCATCAGCACACACAGCTCCAGGTGGATGCAATAAAGAAGTTTCTGGAAACAAGAAGCCAAATATGTGTAGGTATGAACATGCAGGTGCCACCCACCAACAGCAGAGATGGTGTGCCTGGTCTTCCCAGATTTTACTGGTCTTTCATCCCGTGGCATTTGGGGGCTACTTCTGGAGGGCACATAAACCAAGTACACTGAAGCAAGAATGGCAATAGAGACAGCCAAAGCCACGTGCCCAAGGGCCCAGGGCCAAGGAGGAGGGCCCAACCCTCCTGCCAGGTTTTGGTGCCCTGGGACAGAAATTAATTACAAAGCTCTACTACATATTTGGGGAAAATACAAGCTCAGGAGTAAGTGAACTAAAAATATTAATAGAAGAAACGCCATCCCCTTCTCTCTCTCTACTCTAATGAGCATGAACTCCAAGCTGAGGACTCGAGGAGGCTGAGGTCTGGCCAAAATGTGAAGTGTGGAGGAAGGGACGGGTGGGCGGAGTAACAGCAATCGCTTTGACAAGACTGTCCGCAAAGACGACCAAACATTTCCAGGACTGGCACTCGGGCTTTGCTATTTGCACGTATCACATCTACCACTGGGCCACTGGAAGGAAGGAGTTGTCAGTCTAAGAGAAGACTTTTTTGTTTTTGGTTGGGTGAAGGATGGGCTCAGAAGCCCAAGACGTCCCACCTACTCCTGCCCCCACTCCACAATATCAAAGTAAATTTATCAGATGGGCTTCATGATGTCTTTACTAAGCCATCGGTCACTTCACGTTTCTGAGGAGTGACCAAGGTTAAGTATCCACAGCGCATGGGTAACAGGAGAACCACTGCTTGGCACAATGAACTGTGATTAGGTTTTCGGGTATCCTTCTGATGTGCCCTACATTTTAAAGGTTTACAGTTCCTTTTATAATAGTTATCGTTATACCAGCAGTCCGAAAAGTCTACTTCATTCCTGAATGATTATCAAGACAGAGACGTTGCCAGCCGCCTAAGCTGTCAGCAGAAGGCAGAACAAGTGAAAATCCTGATAAACTCCTAACTTTCTGTGAAACTGCTGGCGGGATCTGAACGATGCACTACACTGGAATCAACGTGCACATGAGAAAGAGCCAGGCAGGAAAGGGGGCGCCCGACAGCACGCCTCAGCCTGACTGTGTGGAATCTGCTGAGTAACCAACCGGCTGGGCTCTGCCTGTGACAACCCCCACCGCCTCGGGAAGGGCTCTTAAGCATCTGAGACAGTGTCACCAGTGTCCGGAACAACCGGCAAGAGGTCTTCTTGGCAGGACTTCAGAACGCCCTTCCACAGTAACCAATCAGCAAGCATGCCCAAAGCCTCTTCTTTTCCTCGGGGTTCCTCTGGATATTGGAACCCTTACCTGAGACCTCTCCTTAGGGACCAAAACCACAGGGCAATTAGCAATGCTGCATGCCGGTGTGTCTGTTTGGGACAGAAGGATTCAACCCCAGCCTGGGCCTGGGTGGGACCCAGGCATCGCCGGGGGACTTGCCTTTTGAAGACCAGATGAAGAGGTGAAAGGGAAGGATGGCCACGCTGCTCAGACTGCAGGAAGGGCTAGAATTTAAATGTTCTTTTATGTCAGAACAGGTCAGGACTGCTGGAAGATCTCAGTGCAAATTGAGTTCTAGAGCATATTTAGCAACTGAGAAATTCTCTTTGGAATGTGCTACTCCTTGCACCAAATGTCTCTGTAGTCCCCAGGGGGCTTGTGGCACGAGCGGGCCCAAGGCCGGCCCTGCGTGTGCGGAGCCCCTTCGCACTGCCCGCACCCACAGAAGTTGGAAACCTTAGGAAACACCTGGGCGGGGGAGGCGGGGAGGCCCTCCCCCCACCCCCACCCCAGTTTTGCTCGTGTTTGCTTCAGTTAAACCAGCAGGCCCAACTTCCTTTGCAAAAGAGTTTTCCTGCAGTTTGGCACAGCCTGTCAGAGCTAGGAGGCAGCCCAGCCGCACGCTTTAATGAGATGTTTTGAAATTCAAGTCATCGAAGACAGCAGGGTCCCTCTCCCCCCGCGGAGCAGTTCAGCTACTTACAGGCCACCGTGTGGTAAATGCTGGGCCAGTACTGACCGCTGTCTCTCTTCAGCCACACTCGGATGGTCCTGTACAGAGAAGAGAAAGAAAGAGCGCTGGTTTACCTCCTTCTGCTCCTGTAACACTCCCCCATGCACCTCCTTTCCGTACTGTTCCCCAACGGACCGCATCAAGGTGATCAACTGGACCAATTGGACAAACACATCCGAGGGCTGTCCGGAAAGTATCCAGCCATGTACTATGAAAAATGGAGGCATTCGTGGCTGGATTTTCTCTGGACAGCCCTCGTATGCACACACATTCATACAGTATATACATATGTAGTCTATTATACATGGTCCATATAGTACACACACACACATACTCAGACACTCACAGACACACTCTCACACACACACACACACTCAGACTCACACTCACTCATACACACACACACACTCAGACACACACTCACTCATACACACACACACACACTACGTAGTTACATACGGCATGACCATTGATGGGAAGTTATGCAGCACCTAGGAGTCAGGATTTTGAATAATTTTAATGACATGGAAAAGGCTCATTACATAATGATATACTACAAAGAAAACTGAGAACTATTTACTGCTTTTCTTGGTGAAACAAACTGTGTGAACTTGACTGCTTGACATCTGAGCCATGTGAGGAGAGTGGGAGACAGACAAGGCAGAAAATGATCCTTGGGGCCTGGGGGAGGGGTGCACACGAAGCAGAACCCCGTGTCCCGCCCCTGGGGGAGACCATCCCACACAGGGCTCTCCTCCTCTCCTCTCCTCAGAACCCGCATGGGGAGACGAGGAAATCCGGTTCACAGGCAGGGAAATGACAAGTCACCGAAACAGCCACATTTAGCATGAGGGCTTATCACCGCAGAACAACAGCCGGGGACACTGTGAACCGTGCTCCTCTGCTCGCAGAACCTCCTCCAGGCCCAGGCATCCTCCTCCTCGGAACCCCGAGGATGCTCAGGGCCCTCCCAGCGTGGCGGGGCTCTGCCTCCGCAATGCCTCCTAACTAACTTCCTGCCCCTACTGCCAGCTCTGTCCCGGTCCTTCCTGTGTTTCTAAGACACGCAGACCTGGCTCGCAGCCAGAGCTGAGTTAACGTTTACAAACTTACACTAAACTACGTTAAGGGGAAATGTTGACACTGAGTGTTTCCCTTGAAGTTCAAGACAAGTAAGCCTGGCAGATGAGAATAGGATCAAAATAGTCATAGTTTGTGGGGGAGGACAGAAGGCAAAGGAGTCTGAGAACTTTCTAGGGGAACGGCCAGGCCCGGGGGAGCTGTGCATGGTGGATGCATTTGTCAGAACTCGCCAACGTACTTAAGATCCACACAGATTACTCTAGATGATTAGACTGCAATAAAAGAAAACAAAGGCTAGATGTTGGCCTTCAGTCCTTCAACCATCCACTTAAACAAATAAGATGACCTGGTAGCACAGTGGGCAAGGTGCTATTCTGTTGGTGAACTGGACACAGGCCTTACTGGAGGAGCAGCCATTCGCACCATGTGCCCTGGCTTCTGGCCGCTGCTCACTGCTCACAATGGGACCTTTGCCAGGCTGAATCACTCGGGATTTCTCTCGCCATCCCATTCCTGGTCACAACTGGCCAGGCCACAAATGGGCATCTGATGGTAGCTGGAGCCATCGGTTCCTTCCCTGGGAAATGGGAAACCCGGTGGGGGAAAGATAGATCAGCGTGTCTCCAGTCGCCGACATGTCTGTTTCCAGTCACATGTTTTACAGTTGGGACTGGAGAATTTGCTACATCAGAAAAGAGAGAGAAGGAAGCCGACCTATGGAGAGAAGCAGAAAGCAGCTGGAGGGCGTCGGGTCGAAAAGTCCCCATGACAGCTGCGTGCGAGGCTGAGCTGTTTCCCTAGACGCGGTCCGCGAGGCAGAGGCAGAGCCCGGCACGTCAGGGTGGCGCAGGGCAGCCCGCGCTCTGTGTTGCTGTAGTGAGCAGGGACCAATACGCCGTGTGCGTGAGACACCCAGTGGGATCGCCACCACAGTCTCTTCGTTCCAACACCATCCAGCAAGCTCCTGTGTGACAAGGTCACAAGGCGAGATCATCGGGCAGCCTTGTTTTGGTTTTGTTTCGTGTCTGAGGTGCCTATATTGTGACAGGAAGTTCTAGAACGTCCAAGTTCACATCCAAAATTAAGAGACAGAGGGAGATCAGATTAAAGCATGGATGACCAGACCTCTGGCCTTTACAGTTTGTAATTCAACATCTTACAGCAAAATCCAAGGCTCTCTGCTCCTCCCGTGTGACAGACAGCCGTTGTCGTCCAGCGCAGTGCCAGCACGACCCTGAGACTCAATGGTGAAGGTCACAGGGAACTGATTTGGCCGTCCTGGGCACCTGGTCACCAGGGCTGCTTTTAACTCTGGCAGAGGCAACACTGTCGCCATCAATGACCCCTTCATTGACCTTAACTACATGGTCTACGTGTTCCAGTATGAGTCCACCCATGGCAAGTTCAAAGGCACAGTCAAGGCCGAGAATGGGAAGCTTGTCTATAATGGAGAGTCCATCACCACCTTCCAGGAGCGAGATCCCACCATCATCAAATGGGGTGATGCTGGTGCTGAGTATGTTGTGGGGTCCACTGGTGTCTTCACTACCCTGGGGAAGTTTGGGGTCACTTGAAAGGTGGAGCCAAGAGGGTCATCATCTCTGCTCCTTCTGCAGATACCCCCATATTTGTGATGGGTGTGAACCCTGAGAAGTATGACAAGTCCCTCAAGATTGTCAGCAATGCCTCCTGCACCACCAATTGCTTGGCTCCCCTGGCCAAGGTCATCCATGACAACTTTGGCATTGCGGAGGGACGCATGACCACAGTCCATGCCATCAATGCCACCCATAAGACTGCAGATGGCCCCTCTGGGAAGCCGTGGCATGATGGTCGAGGGGCTACTCAGAATATCATACCTGATTCCACTGGTGATGTCAAGGCTGTGGGCAAAGTCATCCCAGAGCTGAACGGGAAGCTTACTGCCATGGCCTTCTGTGTCCCCACCCACACGTGTCTGTTGTGAATCTGACCTGCCACCTGAAGAAAGCTGCGAAACATGATGACATCAAGGAAGTGGTGAAGCAGGCGTCAGAGGGCCCCCTGCAGGCATCCTGGGGTATACTGAGGACCAGGTTGTTTCCCGAGACTTTAACAGTGACACCGCTCTTTCACTTTTGATGCTGGGGCTGGCATGGCCCTCAACGATCACTTTGTCAAGCTCATTTCCTGGTGTGACTATGGCAACAGGGTGGTGGACCTTATGGTCCAGGTGGCCTCCAAGGGATAAGAGCCCCTGGACCACCAGCCCCAGAGAGAGGAAGCGAGGCCCTCAGCTACTGGGGAGTCTTTGCCCCACGCTAATCCCCCAACACCCTGAGAATCTCCCGGCCTCCAGTTTCCATCCCAGACCCCCTGAAGAAGTGGGGGTGGGTGACTGAGGGAGCCCTACCTTGTCATGCACTGTCAATGAAGTTCACTGTACCCAGCTGCGTCATGAACTACTAACACGATATGGCATTTTGTTGACTTAACACAGAATGCTTATGGATACATTTTATTACTTATTCAACTTAGAGGATGAATCCAAAGGAGGTGTCATGAATGAAAGGCCGACCACCCAGCATTAAATGTGCTCAAGGATTCTGTAATAGTCCATTTCCAGAGACAGGGCAGCAAAGGCCAAAGCACCTGAGCACCACAGCGCCCATCACGCAGGCCTCGTCAGGTTCACTGGCTCCATTCGCACAGGGTCACAAAGGGGTCAAACCTGCTTGCTACCTACCTGCTAGGTTTTTTTAAAGCCTAAAGAACAGAATGCTGGCATTTGCCATAACCCTTCAAATCAACCCCAAAAGCTGTGGGTCACGGATGTGGAGGTGGCTCAGGCTCTGCCCTGTGTCCTTCTTCAAAGAAAAGCACGTGCAGGTAGCAGACACGTCGTCTGCGAGCGGGAAACTGAAGGCTGTCCCTTCCAACCAATCGTCCAACCTGGAAAAGTCCAATCTTAATCTCAGGCAGCATCAGCGTGATATTTAAACTAGCCCGAGGTCAAAGTGGAAGCTGCCTAGACCCCAGCATTTTTGAAACACAGCATTCATTATCCCTTTGGGGGGGGACACATCAGTACTACGACCTCTGTACCGAGCTGACACACTACGAAATTGGCAAGACTTAGATTGTGTCTCGGGGTGTCTGATTCGGAAATTGTTTACTACATGCAAGCTGAGGGAAGGCCATCCGTGCTTGGGCACTTGACCTGGGTCGCCAGCTCCAGATTCGCACCTTCCGTGTGGAATGCCCCTCCTCTGCGTGTCTAAGACACTCACTTCCCCTCCCTTAGACAACGCATTGACACCTCCCCCCCCCCCGCCGCCCAGATTAAATCCAAACAACGTTACGTTCAGCCGCTGACATCCAGCACTCTCAGGAACCTGACAAAGTTGTGTAACTTCTACTCCGTAATACAGGAATTTGTTTTGTTTTGTTTGTGGGTTGTGCTTTTTTTTTTCTGGTTGGTTCCCTGAGCGGGGATCGAGCCCAGGCCGCGGCGGTGAGAGCCCCGAAGCCCAGCCGCTACACCACCGGGGGACCCCCAGGAACTTGTTTTGCATTGTGTTCTGAATATCTCTCATTGGTTTAATACGCAGGGGTAAGAACAGGCTTAAGTTGGGCTGCTTATTAAAAAGTTTACAAATTCCGCAGACTAAAAAAGTTTGCTTTTCAATAAATTGGAAGCCAAATCTACTATTCAATAAGCTGAAAGCACCACAATAATACACTTTAGTAACATTTTCCAGGAGCAAATTATTAAAAACTTTAAAATGATATGAATAAACCATATAATTACCCAAGTGCCAAGATCAGATGGTTTTGTTTTTACAAAACCCACATGTTCTGCCTTGCTGAAGGTCTAGGCTGCTCTCTCCTCGAAGGCGACACAGCTTACTTTTCCTTTAAGATCTGGACAACTCACACCCACTCATCGTTTTATGTTTTCCTTGCGGCTCATTCTTCCTGTTTTTCTAGTGGATGAATTTTCTTTGCTATTTCCAGACCGCGTCAGTCTGAAAAACAGTCTTCTCTTAAAACCAAAACCTTAGTGTTCATTCTTTGCCCAGCTCTATTTTTAAGTTACTTAGAAACAATAGTCTGATATTTTTCCAGAAGGTAGGTAGAAAGGAAATGTGTCATTTCTTTCAGAGCCTACATAAATGTTTATCAAACTTCCCTTTGCTACTAAAATCCTTGTCAAGGGTTCTACCATCAATCTCCCTTGGCCCTCTCGTTAGAGAAGCACATCCGCATCGATCTGATCGTTTCCGTTTCCTGTGTGAGCCCGTGACGTCACACATACGTAACGACAGCGAGCACGCACCACCACCACCTTCCCTGTCTGTCTGTGTCTGGCATGGTGGATGCCCCATTTATTTTCGAGATAAGTGTAATGCCGGAGTTGGTTTGTAGTTCTTTATTTTAAGTATTTCAGATTGAAATGCTTTGAAGTTGTGTTGCTGTGCAGGGATAAGAAAAAGAACAGCTGAAAACATATAAAGTGCCATTTCTGGGGTTCTGACTTGTGTCCGCACTGCAAATCAGAACTAACTGTTGGGCAAGAATTTTGCTCCAAACAGTTAGAAACACATTTCTCGCCTAATAATAGCAATAGTAACGATGACAACAACAACAATTAATTGATTTAGGAATTCCAGACTTGGCGACTGATTCTCAAGAAATTATTTAATTAGAAAGAAAAGGAACTACACATGCACAAAAAGTCCATTAAGGAGTAAAAAAATTGAGAAAAAAATGTTCAATCATGAAATGGGTTAATGACACGAATTCAATAGCTTAGATAGTCATTGAAAATAATTACAAAGACCAGTGAGAAAAGTTCATGTAATGTTGTTTCTTTTTTTTAAAGCACAATATGAAATGATATAAATTCCGTAACTACGCTGAGTCAGTCTGGGCCGGGCGGGGGGTGGGGGGGTGGGCAGGGTGATCAGGGGCAGGTAGGAGAGAAGGTGACACACCTGAGAGGCAGACCTTGACTCTGGCTCCTTGTGGAGGCCCCCAGAGAAAAGATTTGGAGTTAAGTCGCAAAGGGCACAGCAGCGGAGTCCTGGGTGCCCACTCAGGAAGCGCTCATGACAAGGCAACGATGAAGCCCCCTGCCCTCCCGCCACCACCCCATAAGCCAGATGAAGCCAACCTCCACCAGGGACAGAGCCCAGCTAAGATCTGCAGGGCTGACACATGTACGAGTGAGCCTGGCTGTCACCAGGACCGGGTGACCCACAGGCTCGTGAACACTGACAAGACTTTTTGTTTCAAGCCATTGAATTTTGAGGTGCTTTGTTATAAGCAAGAGCTAACTGATACGTCATCTGTTCCAAGTAGGACCCCTTTAAGAATACTTAGGAATCTGGCCTTTAAAAAAAAGGGCCACAGATTTCAAAGTACTTAGTAAACAACTCCACTTAAAGTTTTCATTGAAATACAGGGTCCTCACTTCGCACAGATGCTAACTTGAATCCGAAGAAACTGAGAAACTATTGCAAAAGCTTAAATGAAGTTAGTATTCAAATGTTGTTCAAGATTTTTCATCCTGTCTACCAAGGACAATTCTGTATGTTCTTTTACCTTATGACATAGATACATGAAAAACCAACCAAATGCTACGGTTCTGATTTAGAATGCAGTATTTATTCCAGGAAGATTAATCTTTGATCTACTCAGAGATAGGCCTGATAATCAGACTAAGGAGAGAGGCTCCTTTTAATGTCTTCCAGCCCTTCTGTTGAACTTCCTCAAAATGCTGATTGAAAGAAAGTTAAAACTATAGTTTAGGGAACTGCCAAATCTATAAAGCCTCATCTACTAAACTACAGTGCAGTGGGAGTAAGGACAGGTTTGATGCATGAACTTGCCTCGGAAAAGCCCAGGGTCTCAAGCCAGGAGGCATCTGTGAGAGTCGTGATCAATATCATTTTTAAACCTAAACTCCATGAGAGCACACATGAGATTCTAATAGCACACAAGTGTTTCTGCAAAATCACATGGCCAAGGTCCACTTTGCCTGACATATCAGCATTTCTAAAACCAGATCTTTCTTAAATTTCTCAAAAAACATCCTAATCACCGCCCCAAACAGCTAAACTGAAGCAATTTTACCACTTTTAAACTGTAAACTGATATACAGAGACTATTCCATTAATCGGTTTTAAAAAGGCTACAGAGTACATAGCATGTTCCAAGTTAAACCCAAGGCCTGGTTTCTTTCACACTCTTAGCAAATGTAAGTGTGAGGAAATCTGCTGTTCGTGTCTGGTAAACCTCCAAACACTCCTGTTACTACAGAAAAGGGTGTTTTTTCCTGGTCTGACATACCTCCAGGGCTACAGACAAAAAAAAAAAAAAAAGGTGTAATTCTGGTCACCTGGATGGTTTCTGTAACATGAAGACATTAGCCTGAAAGGGAGGGGACTCGACAGGGTCACCAGGACAAACCGTTTCTATCAAATAAAGAGAGCTGTGCCTTCCAGCCCGGTCTCCTGAACTCTGCCCTCTGCGTTCCTGCTACAGAAAGTCTTCGTGCTTTGGGACCAAAGGGGAAGCATGAGATGCGTGCTGAACCGATTCTTTGCACTGAAAAGCAGAGTGAAACCAGCCTCTGCTGAGAGGATTACGTTGCTGAGAAAAATCAAATCCCCGCCCCCTGCACACCCGAGGGAGGCCTGCGGGGCAGCTCCCGGTCCCGGGTCCGCGGGGACCCCGCGCAGCCTGCTGACTCGGGCGCCCACAGATTTTTGTCCGGGGAGGAGGCCCCTTCCACACCACGACGGAAACAAACAGCACGCCTCCTTCCCCCGAAGGCAGACAGCTGCTTTTCTACCTGCAGACGTTCTTTTTGGCTCAAGGAAGCATTCCTGCTATTATCTTTTCACTTACGATAGCAGCAAAGATGTTTGTGACCTCTGTGCCAACGAGAAGGCTAAACACCACAACCTCTGAAGAACGAGAGCCACCTAGACGGCGGGGTGGGGGTGGGGGTGGGGGGTGTCAAGGCAGGGTTTATGCAACACTCACTATTTCTTAGTTTGTAAAAAAAAAAAAAAACCATAAAAAAGTTAATTAAAAAAATAAAGTAAGTCAAACTATCCATAGCCTGGAAGTCCCAGGGCAGCAGCTGGAGGACGTGGGGAAGGGTGGCCCGCTCCCCAGCGGCCGTGTCCCCACGCGCCCTCACCCCCACAGCTGCGTGCCTACGGAGTCACTCAGATGAACACCTGAGAGACCCGGAGCACCCGCTTTCCCGCCGCGAGGCTGGAATTTTGTCCCGCGCTGGCGAGGGGATGCCTGCGTGACCAACTCCCAGTATGACCCTGGGTGCGGAGTCCCCCATGAGCTTCCCGGGGGACAGGATTTCACATGTGGTCGGAACGCAACGCCTTCTGCCCTGCAGCCTTTGGCTGTCATAAATCACGGCCAGGAGGCCCGATTGTATGGTCACAGCCAGTGACTCAACGCCCCTGGGGGTGGTCACGGAGCCCCCAGACCCAGCAGGGCGAGGAATTCACAGGGGAAAACGCATGACTGGCATGAGATGCAAGTGAACAAACGTGGAAGTGATGAAAATGCATGACACAAGGACAGTTAGGAAAACTAAGTCTCTAAGTGACCCCCGAAAATGCTCTTGTCCTATCTGGCCAGGAACATTTTTACCTTGTCCGCACCCACACACGCACCCCTACACACACTCCCAAATTCACACAGTAAGCAGAGACATCTTTAGCTTTTGACGAGACTGAAGGAATTAGGTGGAAAACAAAAGGGGATGGAAACAGTGCCAGCCCAAACACAGTGCTTTCTCTGCGCTGGGCACTGACTGCTCTGCGTGCTTCACGTCTGCGAATTCACGTCTTTCTCACAAAACCCCAGGCCAGGTGGTTATCATCTGCATCGTGCAGGGGAGAAAACTATGACGCGCAGGGTGTGAGCGGCCTGCCCAGCACCACGTGCCTGGGACTCCTACTCGGGCCCTGGGGATCTAGACTCTGCTCTTCACTATGCTGCAAAGAGAAGATGCCTGTAGCAACAGAGCAACGAAGGAACCCCTACCCCGGCGGCCTGCCTTCTCACCCCTTCACTTCACTCCGTCACACAAATTAGAGTCTACGTGTAGACACCGTGTGACAACAAATACAGCAGTTGGCACCCTGGTTTTCTGGGTAAACTATCAGCTTCCAGCCGTGCCAGCTCTCTTCCTCAGCATAACACTTAGAAATCCAGAGTTTATTTAAGATTGTTGCCATGTGAACAGTTTGTAAATATACTTTTCCCTCAAACCAGCTTAACGTATGTTTATAAAAGCCTAAGGGCAAACAAACACGCAGACTCTCCATAATGCACTGGAGCAACTCGCACACAATCTTGCCGGTTGCTTGCACATGCCCGTTGCGACCCAGCTCCGCGAGCGCCCGGTAGCGCAGTCTGCTTACACTTACCGGGCACCTACCAATCCCCACGGGCGCCAGTTCTCTGGGAGTCACTGCACAGGAAGGGAACGAGAAGGCACCACGACAGAAGAGATCAGTGACCGAAATGCTTTTGCAAGTTGGTTTTCTGTAAGCGTTCTGGTCCAGCAGCCCAAGTGCAGCACCGTAAGGCACTGGGCGGGACCTGCTGTGCTTGCCTCGGGCAGACGACGGAGTTCCCCGCAAAACTCGATTGTGGCCCCGAAGGCATCGAGCAGCGGCTGTTTTCAAACTCCATTCCGCAACAAGCAGCACGGCAGGCCTCCAGCCTGAGCTATTCCTAAGGCTTCCTAAGGAAGTTTCTGCCTTTTAAAACACTGGCATCTACATTTTGGTGCATTCCACAGGAAAGACGTTCAGAAAACCAAGGTCATGCTGCCTCAGCCCGCGGCTCATCCATCTGGCCTCAGGGCGCAGCTTCTGCTTCTCCGTCCAGACGGGGACCTACGGGCCGCTTCAAAGTCTTCCACTTACCCCCGAGGCGCTTTTGGGTGCACAGCTTCCTGACCGGAGAGCGGAGAGACCTCCTTCTCTGGACTCCAGCTTTTTCCTTTTTGCACTTCACAGCTGTGTCACTCGTCTGCTTGCACGCTCAAACACCCTCACCCGAAGTACGGGCAACTCAAAACGGAAGTTCACGATCCGAGTCTGGGCTTGGCGGGAGAATGAAGCGCACACGGAAGAGCTCGGGGCGCGACGACGGCAACACCCGAAGGCACACAGCGGGGGAGCCCGGGCCTCCGACCCCTCCCGGTGAGCCCTGACGCTCCGGTTAGACCCCGGAGCTCACTACCCGAACCACGAACGTGACTCCAGGGGCGACGGACTTCCGCTCGAGTGTCCGCACTGGCTTAACACATCCTGGGGATCCCTTGTATTTAGCTGTCGCGTATACTTTGGTTGGGAAATCGGTGGGTACGTGTGCATGACTCCTGGTAAAACGTCCCGGAAGCTGACAAGGAGGACCCAGTGTAAACGCTGGGCCTCCTACGGGGTCCGCGCGGGCAGGCACAGTGCTCCACCACGCGCGCAGCTCACAGGACAGCGGTTCTCAAAGTGGGGCTCCGGGACCCAGCAGCAGCCACGTCACTGGGAAGTGGGCAGAAATGCAAACTCAGGCCCTGGCCCAGACACACCGAACCAGCCGTCTCCGTGTTAACAAGACCTCCACCTGACTCTGACGCCCGCTCAAGAACCACTCTCTAGAGATAAACAAGGTCGTGAAGCCCAGACCAGGATTTCTCAGCCTTGGCACTGCTGACACTTGGGGCTGGATAACTCTTTTTATGATGGACTGCCCCATGACTTATAAAATGCTGAGCAGTGTCCTTGGTCTACACTTACTAGGGGCCAGTAGTACCCTCCTCCCGTTGTGACAGCCAAAATGTCTGCAGATCCTGCCAAATGTTCCCTGGGGCAAAACCACACCTGGCTGAGAGTCACTGGGTGGGCGTTCAGGAAAATGGACACTAAATATGACCCTCACATCTTTCACTTGTCCTCTCAAAATACTCTCAGCTCTTCTCACTGCTGATAGCTTTTATAAATGAATTAACTTCAACTGGACCCTACTTTAAACGTTACGAGTTACTTTTCTGAATTACTGCACGGGCTGTACAGAAAAGGTACAAGCGAACTTTTTTGGAACTCTGAAAACTAGTAGAAAGGAAGAATAATTGAATCTTAGCAAACGGTAGAAGACCAGCATTTCACACTTGCTGCCAGATTAGTCAATCATTGCCCAATAATGCCTGGACTCGGTGTCTCCAAACGGGTAGGAAAAATGGATGCATGGCAGGAAGAACTAGAGCTTCAGTCAGACCTGGGTTCAAACCTCAGTCCTATGATTTACTAGCTCTGTGACCTTGGGCAGTTACTTGCAAGTCTTTTGTGCCTGTTTTCTAAACTGTCCAACTCCCACTGCAATAGGCTGCGTATACTACATGCTCTGTACCCTGGGACAGAACCTGCAATGGAATGCATTGCTACTTCTGCAGTAAAACAGTCACACTGCATGGAGAACCTAAAGACTACACATAGCCTTACCTATTCAGACCAAGTTTTAACACCGGTGAGTTTTCAAGCTCAACTTGGAAAGAAAAAGAAAAGCAAAAAAGCAAGCAATAAAGAAAACCCCTTGGGAGTTCCCTGATGGTGTAGTGGCTTAAGGCTTCGGCGCTGGCGCTGTCAGTGCTGCGGCCTGGGTTCGATTCCTGGTCAGGGAACTACCCACATACCAAAAAGGAAAAAAAAAAAAAAAAAAGAAAACCCCACTTTTGACTTGTAGAAGGTACTGAATGAACTTGGGAAGTGCTGGTGACAGAAGGTGACTGTGCCTACCTCGTGGGGAAATGCGTCCACTGGATGCAATAACATGCATGCGGCCTAACTCTGTACTGACCAAAGAAGGGACTTTCAAAAGGTTAGCTAGCTATTGCTATTTCGAAAGTGCAAATTCTGAAGGGGCGCTAGCTTGCTTTGAATGCTGATAGTTCCTCACTGCCTGCAAAATAAACTCCAAATTCCCCAGGTGGACACTGGGCCTTCTAGCTCTGATTACTCTCTCCTTTATAGCCACCGGTATACTTTCTGCCACCGGTATAGGTCACCGGGAAGTCCTATGGAGCATTTGCCCTCCTGTTCTCTCCCTCAGCCTACACACAGACCACTCCCCTATCTGATAACGTCTCGTCTAGGAGGCTTTCCTTGAACCCTGGCCCGCTACTGTGTCCTCCCAGCACCCTGGACGCTGAGCACAGGGCCATCTCTTCACCATACCATCCAGCCCTCTGGACAGAGCTGGAAACAGCCATGTCGAAGTCGGCTGTCCTTCTACACCACGGGTCTAGCATAGGCCCGCACACAGGAGGTGTCTAATAGATGCTTGTGTGATGAAGAGGGAGGTCAGTGTTCTGTTTCCTTGACATGCTGGTTTTGTCAGATCAGGGGCCATAACAACAAATGCATCAGAAGTTACATGAGGGCAGGTGGCTTTTGATCCCTGTAGTATCCCCAGGGTCTGGGACTCAGGAACTACACATTTCTGAATATACAAATGAATGACTAGAGAGTACAACACATACTTACAGTAATCTAAGAACAAACCACCACGACTGCCATCAACAAAACAACGCCCTCGCCATGTGCTTTCATTCAATCTCATAAAGTGTGGCACGTGCTAAAAATATTGTCCTACCTTTAGGGAAGTTCCACAGGCCTGAAACACCAATTAGAAATCCAAGGTGTCAACCCTCACCCGGTCCAGTTACCTGCCAGAGGCCTGCTGTGCCGGAGTGAAAAAATGAGCTGATCTAAGGCTCCTCCAGAACATTTCAGTCCCAGAGCAGCTAAGTAATCATTTCCCATAAAACATTTATCAGCACAGCTCCTGACCAGGAATCTCAAATACTCAGCAATTTACCCAACATGCATGAGTCATTAACACAATATTTTACGGAATAAAGACAGCTGATTTTTTATAAAGTGCTGTCCGCATCTAGGTTCATTTCATGCAAATATCAGTGGTCTGTCCTTTGCCTTTTTTTAAGTTCCCCTTTTCTCCCTAAGGCTCAGGTACCCCTCTCTCCCACTCACTTCCAGCCCATGCACACCCACACCCAGGTCCTCCCCATCATTTCCTACCTTGCTAGAGGTCAGCAACTCATAAACCTGCAGGCAGAACCCACTGCCTGCTCACTATTATAAACACGCTCACAAGCAAAACACAAAGGTCAGATAGGCACAGCAGGCTTCAAGTTTTCTCTCCCCAATCAGGATAGGCTCTCAAAGTCACTTACTTCCAAGAAGTAATTACGAAAGGCTGGACACTGTGCCTTCAGCTTTAAGAGAAAAGTAGTCCTGTCTATCTTTCAGAAAGACTTCCAACTTACATCACCACTTAAGACCACTCCGTGTACGGAGGAAACAGTTTCCCTCAACAAACACCAGTCATTTCCTCCAAATTCCCACAGTAAAGCACTAACCCTTCAAATGTTTTGGGGTTTTAAAAACACTAAAGTTTTAAACACACATCTGATGGAAAGAAAAGTCACATTAGGTGGTGAACTTATTATACATCAAGGTGACAATGCACTGTAGAATTGTATGCCTGAAACCTATGTAATCCTTGCTAACAGTGTCACCCCAATAAGTCTAACAATAAAAATGAATTAAAAAAAACAAAATAAACACACATCTCTCCAATCAATCACACAGCATAGGGAAGACCAGATTGCTGGCATGGGCAGTCCTGGGTTCCACTTCTGGGTTTATCAGTATCTCTGTGCCTCTCCTGGGGCCCCGGCTTCTTCTTGGGTGAAATGAGGAAATGGAATCAGATCAGTGTTTCCCCCAAGTACAGTGGGCATTCAATGCAGGACGTCTTAGTACAGGAAAGACTTCAGGTGAACAATAGATTCACATGGTGTAGCTATTTAAGCTTAATTCTTTGTGGCAGGCAAGTGACACTACTTTTCCATTCGTGGTGGAAATATAAAACTTCCTCTAAAATAAAAGCATCTAAGTCACTTTTAGAAAAAAAAAAAACAACAAAAAAACAACTAGTAAGTAAGAGTTCAAATGGTTCTAGCAGCTGTGGAAAAATACAAATGACCTAGGGACCGTGGTGTTGCGCAAAAGCGAGGTGTAAAGCCCAGAGAGCAGCAGGAGGGTGGAAGCCCTGGAGGTGTGTTGCTATGAGAGAAGTCAGGCACCAGCACCCGCGGTAACCGGCCGCGCGTCCTCGAGGATCGCAGAGAAGGAGGCTAGGAAATGACTTCTGGGGGGCCAAGAAACCCCCAGAAGTGGGGGCGCATCCAGCACTAGTCGAAATCCCACAAAGAAGAGGCAGGGTGGGGGTCCCGCGTTGGAGAGGCGCGGTGGAACCGGGGTTCGGGGCTGGAAGGGGCGGGGTCCTCAGGGACGCGGCGGGAACGCGAGAATTCGGCTGGAAGGGCGCAGGGGGACGGGGGGGAACCAGGGTGCCCCGGCTGGAGGGGCGCCGGGGGTCATGGGTCCGGGACTGGAGGGGCGTGCCAGGGATAAGGGTCCCGGACGGAAAAACAGCGGCGGGGACCGAGACTGAAGGACTCTCGAGTGGAAACCACCAGGGCGTCCCAGCGAACAGAGGGGCGCGGGGGTGGGCGACGGGCCGCGCGTCCCGGGGGCCGCGGACGGGCGCCCCCACGCGGGGCGGGACCGGGCCGCGCACCCCACCGCCCCCACACCCCGTCGCGCCTCGACCCCGCGCTCAGCCCGCTGGCCCGACCTGTCCTCGCTGGCCGTGATCACGCCGTCCTCCTTGGGGATGAGCAGCGCGGCCGTGACGGCGTCCTGGTGCCCTTCGATCTTGCTCAGGAGCACCGGGCGGCTGCTCTGCGGCCTGGAGTGGATCTCGGCCGCCATGTTCGCTCGGCGGCGGCAGCGGCGGCTTCCCGGGCGGCCGGCCCATCAGCTGACGGCGGGGCGGGCGGGGACGCGCCGGTTTCGCTTCGGCTCCCAGGGCCGCGTGGGGGCCGCGCCGCCGTAGGCTCCTGAGTGCTGCCGCCGGCCGTATTGTCTGGGCAAGCCGCGCAGCAAAATTTACTCGACCGGCAGCGAGCCACAGAGGGCGCCTGCCGAGCCGTGGGGAAGTTATAAAGGTTGAAAAAAAGTTGTTTACCCAAAAATGGATTGATACTACATTGTATCAATTTTTAGAAGCCACTATTTGCAAGACATGTTCATTTCAGAGATGTTAGTGTGAAATGACATAGTACAATGTAGAATCTTTGAAAGACAGTTGTAGGTGACACTAAGTGGAGACTATATAGTATATCAGGCATTATCCCAGTTTATCTCCTTTAATACCGGTAACAACCTTAAAAGATGAAGAGATAAGTACTCGTGCATTCTCATCTTAGAGATAAGAAAACTAAACCTCGGAGAAGTTAAATCGCTTGCTTAAGGTTACATAGCTATGAGAAGGAGAAAAGCAGCCCTGGGCCTCCAGGAGCTGGCCTGGTACTGTCAGTCAGGCTTCTTTCCATGTTGCTAGAAGCTGACTGGGTGTGGAAAATAAATCTCAGACAAGGCCACTTCATGAGCATAGGTAAACACAACCAGAACATGAACATTACTCAAACCACAAAAATGACCAAACATCTCTCCTATTCTGGCTAATATGAGTGACTCCTGTCTCTTTACCAATTACAGCGTTACCCTCAGTCTGGTATTCCTACATCTGAGCAAGATTTATTAAGACATCCAATTACAGAATTCACCCCAGTTCCTGATAGCATCCAGTCCAGAGGGAAGCCCTTCTTCCTTAAATCCTCTCCCAAATCACCCAACACAAAGGGAAATCCTGTAATAAGTCCTTTCTGTCACCAGCTTCCCCCAGATGCCATGATATACTTTCTCCTTCCAACAGGCAATTAACCCAACTTGCACAACTACAGATGCGTTTGTGGTGGCTTTCAGTTGGAGAACATCAACAGCTAGTAAGTTAAAGCGTCAAGATGGGGACCCAGGAAGTCACTGACTACAAAGACCTCCCCTTTTCAACCCCCTCCCCCCCCCACTCTCTGATTTTGACTCCTGAGCTGCAGAATAGCACTAGAACTGTACTGTCCACATGGCTATCCAGCTCTTGAAATGTGTTGTCCAAACTGAGATGTGGTATGAGTGCAAGGTATACACCAAATATTAAAGAGTAAGTACAGAAAGAAAAGGATGTAAGATATTTCATTAATAAGTTTATACTGATTACATGTTGAAGTGATATATTTTAGATAAAGTAAGATGTTATTAAAATTAATCTCACCTGTTTCTTATTTTTTAATATGGCTAATAAATTTTAAATTACATATGTGGCCCAAATAATGTATTTCTATTGGACAATGTGGTACTAGCACTTTGTTATGTTGAGGCTCTGTGAGGCCTGCCTTGCAGCTGACTTCATCTGCCTAATTCTGTCACATCTCCCTTCCTTCCCAGCTATTGATTCCTAATGAATACCTTGCGTGCCAACCTCTGTCTCAGCATCTGCTTCTGGAGAATGCAACCTGAGACAGGCATCCAGGAAAACTTCATGGAGAAGGTAATGTGTGAACCAAGGAGAGGAGGGAGTAAGCTATGTGGACAACGGGAGTAGTGCTGTCCTGGAAAAGGAAACAGCAAGGCCCTGAGGTGAGAGTGTGCCTGGGGTTTCCGAGGACTGGCAAGGCAGGTAAGGTAGCTGGAGCTGGCTGAGGAGAGCGGAGGGAGATGAGGACTGAAGGTTCACCAGACAGACCATGTTGAGCCCTGAGGCCATGGTAGGGACTTTGCTTTTTACTTAAAGTGAGATGGAAAGCCATTGAAGAGTTTGAGCAGGAAACTGGCTTAATATACCTTCGATTTAAAAAGGCAAGGATGCCAGTCAGGAGGCTAATGAAATTCTTGGACTAAATAGTAACATGCTCAGGTCTGTATATCCGGGAGATGAATGTAGATGAGCTGTGCCCACTTAAGGGAGGAAGAGATATGACCTGTGTGGAAGCCAGTTCTAGTAACCTGGGAGAGAGAAGGATAGCCATCTGACAGCTGCTGTGGACAAAAGAAGGTATTTATGGAAATAGGAACAAATGAGGATGAGTAGCCCCACCTGGGTGATTGCAGGGGCTACTGACACCCTTAACAAGTAGAGAGAACACAGAAAGAAGCACTCCTTTGAGGGTCAAGATCAGGCATGTTCAACCTGTGGCCCAGGACGGCTTTGAATGCAACCCAAAACAAATTCTTAATATATTATATTATGAGATTTTTTTGCCCTTTTTTTTTTTTTTTTTTTAGCTCATCAGCTATCATTACTGTTAGGGTATTTTATGTGAGACCCAAGACAATTCTTATTTCATTGTGGCCCAGGGAAGCCAAAAGGTTGGACACTACTGGTCTAGATATTCTGCAAGGAACTCAAAATTGGGAATGCAGGCAAGTCTTTCTTTGTAAAATAATACTAGATTTTTAAAAAATATATTAACAGTTTGCTAAGAAAGCAATAGAGTGAAAGATAAAGAAAAAATGATTTATAATCCCACCTGTCCCATTTTTATGTATTTTTTCCAAGTCTTTTTTTCCTTTTTCGATACTTAAAAAAAAGTACTGTAAGATTATTGTTTTTAAACAAAAACTTTAATTTTGGGTAAATCAGTCCCTCTTAATCCAGGGCTCCTGAAAAGAAGGTATATCAGGTAAATATTTGCTCATAAACAGTGGCTGGATTGATGGTCGGGAACTAAGACCAAATATATATTGCCAAGAAATATTTTCTTTTCTTGAGAACTAGTGTATTCTTTAAACAGCGTCAAACAGGTTTTATTTTTTAATTTAATAAGGGAGAGAGAGGGAGGGAGGGAGACAGGAAGACAGAAAGAGAGAAAGGAAAGGAAGGAAAGAAAAAGAAAGAAAAAAGACAAGAAAAGAAAGGAAGCAAGAAGAGAGCAACTGATGGGGTGAAGCAACTTCTTTCATAAATTTCGGGGTCCAAATCCCCTTCCAGCATAGCACAGTACGAATAGGAGTAATCTCCCGGTTTGGCAGGCACCAGCGTTCGCGCACGCGCAGTAAAACTCAACCCAGCCGTCCCTCCCTCTGGGTCCTGGCCCCGCCCCAGCCTCGGTCAGCGCGGCAGTTCCGGGGGAATGTGTTACCGGAACACTGGTCCGACTTTGTTCCTTCCGCCCTCCATTGCTTTCTCCCCTACAATGGCATCGGGGGTGGTGAGGCTGCTGCTGCGGGGCCCTCCCTGCCTCCTGGTACCAGCCGCCCCCACTCTCGCCCCGCCAGTTCGGGGAGTGAAGAAGGTAGTACGCGCTGCTTTCCGCTTCCAGAAGGAGTTAGAGCGTAGGCGCCTGCTCCGGTGCCCGCCGCCGCCCGTGCGCCGGTAAGAGCCACCTAGGGAGTGGGGCTTGGTGGCGGTCGAGAACCCGGTGCTGCTTCCCACGTGGTTTGGCCCGGACGACGGGGAGGGAGGCTCATCACCATGGCACCCCTGGTTTGAGCCCAGAAGGTTTGCGATATAGACAGCCGTGTGACGGGTGGACTGAGCTAGAGAAAAGGAATTGCTCAGGCCGGGTAGAGCGCAGGGCTGCGCCTGACGCTTCGGAACTCCATGTAGAATCCTACCAACTGGGAGTTGTGAGAAACGATGCCGGCGGGAGGATAACCTTCATGAGGGCTTGGATGTGGTAGCCCCTGCTTTGTAATGCTTTCGAATGCGTTGGGTATGAATAAGAAGGAAGAAAGCACTCCAAGGCATTGTGATTTAGAGGAAGGGAAAATTTAAGTGTATACAGCCACAACTCCACTGTCCAGAATAAAAGGGAAGCCATTTAGCTTTAGGTTTTTGCCCTGATTGACCTGTTGTAGCAGTAGACGAGACTGCGTTTGGCTGAAAGAGACTTAGATCTTTATAGCTCCAGAGGCGATCCTGCTACAGATGAGGTTTTTTGCATTGTCGACAGTAAGAAACTTCCAAACCTGGAGAGAGTCTTTATGGATTTATTTGAGCCAAACTGACGACAGTTGCCAGAAAGTAAAATCTCAACAGATTGAGAAAATGCTTTGGAGAATGGCAGTTTTGCAGCCTATTTTATACATTAGAATAAAAGGAGAAGACTTGAGGAGGGTTGTGTGAAATCTACTGGATGTGAATTGAGGTGGGAGAAATCCAAGTGGGGAAACCCCTAGGATTGGATAAAAAGTAAAACGGAGAGACATGTACTTTTACGTTGGTGGGTACGGGATAGTTAATTAACATTTACAGCTCCTCGAGATGGTGTGCGAACAGCCAGATAATAATGAGAGGTTCTGTGGTCTTAATGCTCTGGTGCGGAGGTTTTGTCCTGAAGGGTCAGGAAAAGATCACTCTGACATGAAGAGTCAGGAAAAGATCACTCTGACAATTGAAAGGTGCGTTGTCTCAAATGCAGAACGACCATAGGCTCACTCAAGGTAAAGATTGACCTTTATCCAGGAACCTACAGGCTTAGAAAGTGACTACCCTCCATGACTTGCTTTTAGTTAGGAATTTTTATATTCAGACTATCCTGTGTGTTTACTTTCTATCTCCGAGTTTGTAAGACACGCCATCCTTGCTCCCCTGAGCTTGTCAGGTTTAGTATGAGTCCTGTTTTGCACCCACAGCATTTTTTTCTCTTTAATAATCTGTCTGATATGTAGTCGTGGCAGTACAAATAGATGCACCTCAGTCTTATGTCTCTATTTATAGGTATTTGAGGCCCATATTGTTGTTACAGTATAACAGTGAATAGCTTTGAAGCTATTATTCCTTTGGAGATTTAGTATGAAATTTTGATAGTTACTTTAATATTACCCTCTCCCCAAAAAGTTAATTCAGTTTATACACCTTCCAGTAGGAATATATGTGTTCATATTCCTATACTCCTTCAACATAGACTACCAAGTTATCTTCCTAATAGTTAAAAAAGTAGTATTTCTTAATTTACATATCTTTGATTATTGTGAGGATAGTCATCTTAGGCTTTTGCAGTTGGAAGCAACTTTATGCATTATATAGATTGTATACATCTTATGATTTACAATTCAGTTCTTTGCACATTGCTGCCCTTTCTTACTTGAAAGAGTTTTATTTTGGTTTATTGTCTTTCTTTAAAAGAATACCTTTTAGTCATTGTTGGGAATGATTTTGAACTTTTAACCTATTTATAATATTGAAGCTAGACTATTTAATTGCTAATTTAAATGTTTTTCAAACTTAAATCAGTTAAATACAAAATAAATGCAATACATTTATTGTTTCTGGCTCGAACCTGTGAAATTTTAAATTGTATTTCACACCCAGGTATTAAGAGTAGTTCCATGGTTAGAACAGAAATAAGGAAAATAAAAGTTAGAATAATGGCTTTTTATTCTGATGTTAAAGGACCACTTTAATGTGACAATTGGCTCAAAAGGAAAATGAATCCAACAAAGAACTGCAAATAGTCATCTGACTTGAATTTTAACTTTTAGAAAATCAAAGGCAGGCATTAAAATGAAAATCTTTTTAAAACTTTATATAGTTAATAAAATTGCATCACAATGAAAATGATTTGCATCATGGTAGCATGTTGTTCTTTTCACCGGATCTTAACTGTCTTCTGTTTTGCATGTTCAGTTCCGAGAAGCCCAACTGGGATTACCATGCTGAAATACAAGCATTTGGACACCGGTTACAGGAAACTTTTTCCTTAGATCTTCTCAAAACCGCATTTGTTAATAGCTGCTATATCCGAAGTGAGGAGGCCAAACGCCAGAGGCTTGGAGTAGAGAAAGAAGCCGTTCTTCTGAATCTTACAGATAATCAAGAACTAGCTGAACAGGGGACGTCTTTTTCACACACTTGTCTCACCCGATTTCTTGAGGACGCATACCCAGACTTGCCCTCTGAAGGTGTTCAGAGTATTGTTGACTTTCTCACTGGTGAGGAAGTCGTGTGTCATGTGGCTAGACACCTGGCTGTGGAGCAGTTAACGCTGAGTGCGGAATTCCCAGTCCGCCCAGCCGTATTGCGGCAGACGTTCTTTGCAGTAATTGGAGCCCTGCTGCAGAGCAGCGGCCCTGAGAGGACTTCGGTTTTCATCAGGGTAGGTCATGACTCATCGCACGTAGCGGCCACACTTGAGGTGGACAGAAGGAAAATTCTCTTGTAATTCCTTTCTGTGCTCTGTGACCTTGGAAGGTGATGTGTGAACCTTGCTACCCAAACCAAGAAAGAACTAAAGCTCTTCTATGGTAGTGTCTAAATTATTTCAGTTATCCCCTATTGAGGATGTCATCAGAGGTGAAGATTAAGTACTGGGTTCTGAGTCTGTAAGGACTCCAAACAGTGTCTTTGCCTTTACATCCTTAGGGACGAGCGTAGTGCCTGTAGATGTTCAGTGAAAGCACAAGACCAACGGACACTGTTGGAGGGCCTGTTGTGGTTAAGGACCCTCGTGCTTAAAGTACATGTGCTGTCTGCTCTCACAAGGATAAAATCTTGGATTGCTGAGTCCCTGTATGTACATCTAACTACCTCCTTGTTAGCCAGTAGCTTAGCTAATTAAAACACTCTGTAATTGGTCTGACTTGCATGAAAATGAGTTCTTGGTCACTCTTACATAATGGACAATCCATGCAATTACTTCAAACAAAGAAAAAAACCTTGGTTCACACATTTGAACGTTAGAGCCTTTCAACCAGAGTCCCTTGTTATTGGAATCTATTCATTTAGTGTTGCTAGTGCTTGGGGGACTGCAGGTCATTTTGTGTGGACAGATCATACCATGTCGGGGAGGGTGATGGGAGATGAGTCTGGACCTTTACGAGCCAGTGTGAAAACACTTTTACCTGTGCTCCTGGGAATGTGGTTTGTAGCATGACTGTCACTGAGAACTTGTTAGAAATGCAGATTCTCAGGCTCAGCTCGGACTGCTGATCAGAACCTGCGGGAGGAGGGCCCAGGGATCTGCTTTCACTGGCTCTCTGGGTCCTACTTCTGCCCCCTCCACATTTGAGCAGCACTTCCTAGCCATGCTAAGGAGTGTGCATTCCGTGGTCTTCCCAAGGCTGATGCAGGAAGCAGCTGGAGGGATTTTGGGTGGGAGCTCTCCATGATCCGATGTGCATTTAGGAACATCAGTTCTTCATGCTACCTCCCTGTTCTGGGGAGATAGATAGGAGTGTTCAGCAACCCACGCCCTACTGCAAGCTCTAATAAACGAGGAAGACCAGGAACCTAGAGGAGAGCAAAGGAGGCTAAGTAATCACCCCAGAAGAATTAGGATTTCTTTCTGTATTCTACTAGCAGTTAATGCATTGGAATTGCTTTCCCTTCCCCTGCAGTTGGTTATTCTACATGGCAAACACTCCAGTGATTCATACAGAGGTGAACAACTATGTATGTCTCATAAGGTACTTCTGTACATGAAAAGATTAAAATTCCCCAGCTGGAAATGGGCTTGCAAATATTTTTATTAATGAAGCTGAAATGATGGAGGTCTGGCGCTTGGGGAAATGGCATAATGAAATGAACTCTTGTTTCTCTTTTAAATTCTCCCCTCCTCCCCATTACCCATCCTGTTACATACTGGGTTTCTTAACTTGAGTTAACTGCAGTGTATTGTTGTGAAAATCAGTGTTTATTCCCATATTTTCTGTACAACATAGATAATTTTTTATTGCCAACGAGAATTTTCTTCTGCTTCCAGTGTTCATAATTTGTTCCTCACTTACCTTAGTCTTATAAGTTGAAAGTACTATGAAGTCATGAATATTTTAAAAGACAGTTAATGTGAAGTTATTTAAATGATTTTTTTAAAGTCATGAACTCAGACAAAGAAGTATTTAATGCCTTTTTACAAGAGTTCCTGCCAGAAGTTATTACTATTTATTCATTAATTCAACTCTCAAAAATTAGTTTTCTCACTGATAAGCATGTATGAGACAAAAATTTCTAAAGAATGAGGCAGGATTTCACCTACAACTATGATTTTTGTAATAAAATTTATATGAAAAAATGACATGGGAATGAAAAAAGATAGTACACTTTTTTCATTTCTCATCAAGCTTCTTATTTCTGTTAAGTACTTTGAACGATGGTCCTTATTTTCTTTGTACTAATTTAAACCTATAAATTATATTTTTATGTGCAGGATTTCTTAATTACTCAAATGACTGGAAAAGAACTCTTTGAGATTTGGGAGATAGGAAATCCCATGGGGCTGCTGGTGGAAGAACTGAAGAAAAGGAGTATTGCAGCTCCTGAGCCTAGACTTACTAGGCAGTCCGGAGGCTCCACAGCTGTGCCTGTGTATTTTGTCGGCTTATATTGGTTAGTAAAATTTTAATCTGAATTTTGTAATATTGGAGGCCTTCAAACCTGACTCTTCACAATGCCTTAAGATGACCTCTACTTGCATAAAAAGATGTAAAAGTCTCATTCCCATGATTATCTATTACTTTCTTTCCTGTGGCCATTCTTAGGGGAAGGTAAGTGATCTGAGGTTTGCTCAGCGTAGTAGCTTTTGATAACCACCTACTCATGATAGAATTTCATGGAGTATATGTTAATCTAAATATTTCTGGAAAAATCAAAAGTTTTGACTCATAATTATGTTTTGCAGAATTAACCCTAATCCACACTTGTAACAGTTTCAGCTGAGCCTAGAACTAGAAAAGGAAGGGTTTAGTTGTCCATCAAAATTTATAAATCACCTCATGTTGAGAACTTTATTTTCAATTTGACCTGCTCCAGATTGATTTTAGGTGGATGGAAGTGTTAAATGTAAGCAGTGAATATTTAAAGTAACTCAGAATTTAGGTAAATATTTTTCTGATCTTCATATGGTATAGGACCTTATAGGTACCAAAGCAGTGGAAGACGTCACAAAGGAGAGAATGGGTCGTGTTGTAATGTTTCATCTTCAGTTTTAATTAAATTGCAAAGCAAAACGATGTGGTTCTCTTTAGCTTATCAGATTGGCAAGCCTTAAACACATCCTTTGTCAGCAGTGTATACTACAGCGGGTAGAGAGAAAAGGTGGTGCCATATTTCTGCTACTTCTGGGGGGGTAGCATTGCTAAAATAAGGTTTACGAGGCAGAACTGATTTGCAACCTGTCTGGTATGATGCGCCATGTCATTTCAGACTGCTGTTGGGTTTTTTCTAGTGACAAGAAGTTGTTTGCAGAAGGACCCGGCGAGACGGTGCTGGTTGCAGAAGAAGAAGCTGCTCGAGTGGCGCTTCGGAAGCTCTATGGATTCACGGAGAACAGGCGGCCCTGGGACTATTCCAAGCCCAGAGAGAGTTTAAAAGCAGACAGGACCGTCACTGCCAGCTAGCCGGCCAGACGCAGGAACCTGAAGTGTGTAAGCAGAACAATGAGACAAATGTCAAAGACGTTTAAAGTTGGACAGTTTTCAGATCATCAAGAAGTGCGTCTTACTGCTCAGGAAGATGAGCAAGTTTTCATCAGGCCGTATGGTTTTTACGTTTTGTTTTGGGTTTTTTAATCATTTTTGTTTTGTCCTAAGTCTTGTTCGATGTTCTCCTAGAGTCCTTGATTTTATTATTGTATATAACTTGTACAGTTAGATATATTTTATTCCCTTCTAGCTTTGAGATACTGTAATTTGACTGTATATTTTATGTGAACTTTGCTGTAATACCAATAAAAAAGTTACTCTTTCTCTAATTGTGTCACCGTAATTTAATTTGATACACTGACGTTAGTGAATTTTGTCTCTCTGATACAATTTTAGCTAAAGTAGTACTATTATACTTCTTAACCTTTAGGAATGTAGTACAAATTATAACATTAGGTATTTATGTGAGCTCTAGATTCTTTCTAGTTTTAAAATTCTGTGTACTTATTTCATAGTTATTGTTTCTATCAACCAAATAAATGTTAGAAAGTACATTTTATGCTTTTAAAAGAAAACAGGAAAGTCAAAAGCTTACAATGTTAATGCTGATGCTAATGGAAAAATGAAGTATCAGTGTGGTATTCCACAACCACAATCATAGCTATGATATACGAAGCACTATTAGAAGTCTGTAACACATTTAATTCAGTGGAGAACAAATCTTAAGAGTGTGTTCTGGTTCTTTACTTTGTGTGTGTGTGTGTGTAGCTCAGTGATCCTTCAACTGCAAATTCCCTTTGACTGACTTATTTTGAACTTTCGGGCAATAGTACTAATTTTTAGTTTCTGTCTAGCAGTAGTCACTTCTAGGTGTTAATAAGAAAAGTGGGATTTGCAAGTTGACAATAGAAAAGGTAAAATGTTTAAACTGACAGCACTTTGGCCATGAAACCTTTTTATGAAGGAAGATGAAGCACCCTTGGAACTCTCTGAGACTGGTTAGGAAAGTGGGACTTGGGTCCTATGTAAGGTTTACAGCAATCACAGCCAATGCGGAGGCTGGTTTTGGAGTGGAAGGGTGAGAATTACGTAGTTGGCTGAATTGGTAGGTTAAATGTAAATTATTTCACCTTTCTTTTGGGAGTTAACTCTAAACACCTAATAATTGAACACTTTTGAATAAAGGGACAGAGGACCCCACCCAGTAGTAAAATGCCACATGTGTGTCATCCATAACAAGTAAACATGATTTGATAAGCATCTTACGGACCCTGGAGGAAAGAGGTTACAGAAGGTTTCTAGGAAACAAAAGATGGCAAATGTCTTCCACTTAATGCAAAATACCAGATTGTAGCCAGAGTCTGAATTTTATTTTAGGTGAACATTTTTTCAAAGGTTTTTTTTTGGAGAATTTAGTTGCAAACTCAGTAATCCTCCCCCTTCCCTCCATAAGCAGTGCTGGTGATATATCCCCAATTTCTCCCATTTAGGGCATTGTGCAGCACCTTAACCTACAGTGCTGGAGGAGAACTGTCCTCACCTCTAGGTTTTCACACTCCTAAACCTTGATTGCTTTTACATTTACATATGGAACAAATCTAGTTCTAGTTCATAAAAACTACTTTGCAGGTAAGAAGATACAAATCCCTTATGAAGAGTGTTACCTCAGCACATTCCTAGGTAAAGTCTATGAACCTAAATTAAGTGGTACTTGTTAAAAGTACCCATGAAAATACCATCGGCTGGATTTGAGAAGACAGTCATTTTGGTTGTAGAAAGTGGGTGGGATATAAAAGCACCACTATTTGAACTTGGCACCAGAGAAAGACGTTAGAGTCATTTACTTAGAAATTCTGACATCCTTTCTCACCCTTTACTCTCCAGTTCCCTGAACGTAAAATATAATGGCACCAAAAAAGTTCCTTGCCCAAAATGTAAGATTGGTGTCTACAGACTCAAATTGCATAAGCCTTATTTTTTTTAGTATATACTGCGTTTTTATTATATGCACATATAAAATAGGGAATAGTCTCAAAATTCTTCGGTGGTCATCAGAAAGAACTATTGCTGAGAGGGAATGCAAGAAGTTGTTGTATTCACCATGTTTCAGATTTTGGCCACAAGATGGTGCTCTAATCCCACTTCAGAGTTTAGTGTGCAAAGTGCCTTTACAGAAGGCATTGCCTTTCTCCCTGCAGGACAGATTACGTATGTCTAGAGCATGATTACAGGGCAGTGTGACATTTCTGGGCCCTTACAGCTCTGACATTCTGTGCATATGTCTGCAGACACTAGCTTACCTTCTCTTCCCGCTGAACGTAAAGCTGAGAATTTCATGCCTGAATGATTCACCTCTGACATCAAGGTCTGGATATTTCAGTTCTTTTGTAGTTCCTGGAAAGAGGGAAAATAGCAGGGCTTCCATAAAAGAAACTTTTACAAGACATTTCCCCCCCACTTCTTGCTATTCTTTTCTCCTACCTTTTCTTATGATGGGAGAAAAATACACTTCAGAAGCAAGGGAATCTTAGTGCCCATCTTAACAGTTTGTAAAAGCAGATGTGGACATTCTTCTCTTCAGGGGGCAGTGAGCTCACAATTTCCCCCAGCTGAGAGATGCCCACGGAGAATGCCCCGCTGGCATCACACCCATGTCTGCATCCTTTATCCCACTTTGTTTTGCCCTCAGCTGACCCCAGTTTGCAAAGCCCCCTACCGCTGTCCCCTAGGGCCTGTGGCTGAGGCTCGCTGTTGGTAGGCTGTCAGCATTTGAAAGCCGTGCTTCTCTGTGGAATACTGAGGGTGATCGCTGGATTCAAGCTCATCTTGCAAACTAAGAATTTTCTAGGAGAAAAATTCATGCCATCAAAAACCATAATCACAAGCACACATACTCCTGGAAATGGCCAGTCGTTCCGGCGTCGGTACCGTCTGGGCTAATGCTGGTTGGCTCTTGTTCGTGGATCTGGCTGCCTGTTAGCGCTCACTAACCACAGAAGACTGGGAGTTTTAAGAAAAATTTCTGCGAAAAACAACTGAGAAAAATTAAAAACATTACCTTATTCCCTCTTTAGCTGAGAACAGATTTTATTATTATTATTTGATTATTTGCAGACAACCTTTTTACCACACCTGTACATTAACATTGCATGTGAACTAATGTGTTTACTCTGAGTTTTGCAGAAAAGGAGCAATGAGGCCACTGGCAGCTGGAGAAGGATAATTCTAGTCAGAGGAGGAAGGGCTTGCCTGGCTTTCTGATGGACACTTCGTCTACATAAGTTATGGATATCGGTGTCTCCACACAAGAGGACATGTCAGTAAGGGCCAGGAGGTAAATACCCACAGACAATACAGTTAACCTATTAGAGGCAGCCATCAGTGGACCATCCTCCGATGATCTGGCCTGACAATGATGTACATGGTGCTCCTGACAACCTGCCACTAGTTCTCACTTCTTAGTCCTGGCATTGCTTTCTTATCTAGGAAGGAAAAACACAAGGCCTGTCACCCTTCTTTTTCCCTTTGTTAGCTGGGATTATAAACTTCAGATGGAGGAGATACAGCACTCAGAAACTTAAAAATTCACTTCCACTTTGCTAGCTTATTCAATCATTTAATCTGCAGACATTAACCATGTACCTGGTATCATGTAGAACACTGCTTTTCATTTAGCAAATTTCTCCTTTAAAGCACAACACAAACATCCCCTTTTCTTCAAGATCTGAAAGAGGGCCAAAGAGGCAGTTGGACGTATCTCCAAAGAAATGGGGCTTTAGAACCAGTGGAGTCTTCTACATTTTAGTGGCCCAAAGTTGACTGTTGGTAATAGGTGTCTTTCAGCACTCACAAGACGTAGACGTCATCTGCCAGTTTACCCTGTGCTCGCCTCTCCCTTGAAGGTCACCTGGAAAGTCCATTTGCTGTTCTGCTGCCTCAGAGCAAATCACTTGCCTTCCGACTTCAATTTCTGAAGACACCTTAATGTGGAGCTCATGTTTCAGAAAAACAGAGTTCCTGGCCCAAAAGCCACTCGCTTGTGACTTTTTGTAAAGTTCTCTTACGACTGGCATTACTTGTTCCGAGGTCACCTGCCATCATCTGTTTAGGACCAAGACTCAAGAGCCATAGAGCTTTCAACTTCTTGCTGTCAGTGTCTCTCCTTCCCCATTGTGTCTCAGACAGAATGGAAAGTTCTCATTAAATGTCAAAAGAGTGACTTCACTGGTTGTTGGTCTCAGTTTTGTTCATAGGTCCAGCATTTTGTTACTTTAGAAAAATTGCAGCCTATCTCCCACCCAAACTCAATGTGACATCTAATCTACATGATAAATGGCTTGCTCCAAAGTCTACCTAGGAAATAAGATTCTGACACCCCTTTCTCACGTGTGAGGCTTTTTCCTCCACACTGCAAATTCTTGGCCACAATTCAGCTCAATTCTGTCACTATCTACCTGGAGATAACACCAGATTCCACAGGCAAAGGGTTCAGGCCCATAAGACCCGGCTCCTGGAGTCTGATTTGTTTGCTGCAGTAGCTCACAGAACAGAGACATATTTTCCTCACTAGACGGCTGATCTATTGTCAAATCAGGAACAGCCAGATGGAAGAGATGCACAGGACGAGGTCTGAGGAAGGGGTGTGGGGCTTCCATGCCGTGCGGCGTGCCATTCTCCCAGCACCTCCACATGCTCGCCGACCCTGAAGCTCTTTGAACCCAGTTTTTTGGGTTTCCATGGAGACTTGAAAGCAAAGGCAAGATAGGTGAACTCAGGTCAGGGGTTGGGACTGAATGTTCCAAGTCTCCAATCACATGGTTGGTTCTTTAGCCCCATCCTTAGAAGCTTTCCAAAAGTCACCTTGTTATCCTAACAAAAGACACCTTTGTAACTCTCAACACTTAGGACTTCCCAAGTGTTTTAGGAGCTCTGTGCCAGAAATAGTGAAGACCTACTATATACTTCTTATTATACATCAACGTCACAGTACACATGATCTTTTACCACAGGTCTGTAAATTTTTGTGGCAATCTCACATCTTAAATTTATTTGTTTCCCTCAAGCAGTTTTCATAAATTTTATTTTTCTGAAGACAAGGCTTACAGACTCATTGACTTAAACATATCAAAAGGTAAAGTTTGGAGAGATTCAAGATGGCAGAGGAGGTAAACGCCGTGCCTGCTTCGTTCAGTGGACACATTAAAATTACAACTAAATTATTGAACAACCAACATGGAGAACCATCTGAAGTCCAGCTGCACAGGAGCTTTATAACTAAGGATACAGAAAAGAGGAGGCCACAGGGAGACTGGTCAGAGGGGCACAGATGCAAAAGGAGCCAAACCTCTGGTGGCCATAGAGAATCAGGAGGGATATCTCAGCCACAGAGGTTCACCCCAGAGCAGCGAGGGACCCCAGAGCACTGTACTGGGAAGAAGAGCCCCCCAACATCTGACTGTGAAAAACAGTGGAGACTCCGACCGTCCGGTTGGGACGGAAGGCTCCAGGAAACCCAGACGTCCTCTTAAAGTGCCCACACAGACTCAGTCCCTTGCAGGTACTCACCCTGGGTCCCAGCAGATGGACGGTGTCTCAGGGGGTGTTGGAGGCATACCGGGGCTGACTGAGGTGTGTGGCTTTGGAGACAGGGCTGGAGGACAGTCACCATTTCTCCTGGGTGTGTGCTCCTCTCACACTGCCAGCTGGTGGGCGCCATCTTTCCTGTGTTGAGCCCACCCCCTCACGGCCAAATCTGAACCTGATTGGTCTGTTGAGCTTTACTCGCTCCACCCTACTGACTCACCGGGACCCCACCTCACCTAACTCCACCAACACCAGAAGTACTTTCTCCAGTGAGCAGCCAGCCCCACGCACATTGCAATCTTCTTTGGAAAACTATTTAAGTCTTCAGGCCTCAGGCTGGCGGCAACCAGCATTGGTGTGCTCTGAGACTTTTGTTGAGTATCTCCAGGCACAGCACTGGCACCACATTATAATCTATAAGAGCACCTAGCACAGGGAGATGGCGCCAGGCCCCACGGAGCACCTACTATAAAAGGCTATCCAGTAATACTGGGAGATGTAGAAGATCTACCTAATATACAGAAACAAATACAGACAGGTATCCTAAGTGAGGAAACAAAAAATATGTCTCAAATAAAGGAATAGCAGAAAATTCCAGAAGAAGAACTAAACAAGATGGGAGCAATCTACAGAGCTCAAAACAATGATTTTAAGGATGCTCAAGGAAGTTAGTGAAAACTTCAACAGAGAGATAACGGGCATAAAGGACACAGAAACCATAAAAAAGGACCAGTCAGAAATGAAGAATACCATAATTCAGAATGTGATAGAAGGAATCACCAGCAGTCTAGATGGAGCAGAGGCTTGAATCAGGGAATTGAAAGACAAGGTAGCAGTAAACATCTAGTCAGAACAGCAAAAAGAAAAAAGAATCCCCCCCCCCCCAAAATTAGGATAGTTTAAGGGGCCTCTGGGACAACATCATGCACAACAACATTCATATCATAGGAGTACCAGAAGGAGAAGAGAGAAAGCAAGGAATTGAGAACCTATTTGAAGAAACAATGACTGAAAACTTCCCTAACCTGGAGAGGGAAATAGACATACAAATTCAGGAAGCACAGAGAGTCCCAAACAAGATAAACCCCAATAGGTCCACACATTTTATTATTAAAATAGCAAATGTTGAAGACAAATAGAGAATCCTAAAAGCAGTAAGAGAAAAGTAATTAGTTACTTATAAGGGAGCTCCCATAAGACTGTCAGCTGATTTCTCAACAGAAACTGCAGGCCAGCAGGGAGTGGCAGAAAATACTCAATGTGATTAAAATCAAGGTCCTACAACCAAGATATCTCTACCCAGCAAGGCTATCACTCAAAATCAAAGGACAAATAAAGAGCTTCTGAGACAAGAAAAAGCTGAAGGAGTTCATCACCACCAAACCAGTATTATAAGAAATGTTAGAGTGACTGCTTTAAGATGGGGGGGGGGGGAAAGCAAAATTATGAATAATAAAATGGCAATAGGTACACATCAACAATTACTTTCAATTTAAATGGATTAAAAGCTCCAATCAAAAGACATGCGGGGTATTGCACTGAGTAGAGTGTCAAACAGAGGAAGACAGATGCAAGTTGACTTTGCTTACAAGTGAAATCCAAAAAAGAAAATAAACAAGTGGCACAGGAATAGATTCATAGACACAGAAAACATTTGGTTTGTTGCCAGATTGAGAGGAAGGTTAGGGGAGGGGCTGAAATAAGGGGAAGGGATTGGGAAGTTCAGTTTGGTGGTTACAAAGTAATAGCTATGGGAGTATAGAATACAACATGGGAATATAATCAATAAGGTTGCAGTAACTATGGGGGGCATCAGATGGGTACTAAATTTGTTGAGGTGATGGGAGGAGGGTGGGAGGGGTGTATAAGAAAGGGAAACAAATCAAGAAGTACAAATTCATAGTCATAAAATAGTCACAGGGATGTGAAGTACAGCCTAGGGCATAGAGTCAATAACATTGTAATAACTGTATGTGGTGTCAGCTGGGAACCAGCTGTATCAGAATAAGGATTCATTCAGTTACAGAAATGCCTCACCACTATGCTGTACACTTGAAATCAATGTAATATTGTATGTCAAATATAATTGAAAAATAAAAATAAATAAGAAAAAAATAAAAGCACCACAAAACAACAATAACAAAAAAAAGGTTAGAGTTAAATTATATAAAAATAATAATTTGAGAACATTTCCCTCCAGAGATGATAAACAGGTTCAAAGAATCAGGCAGGGTCAGATCTGGGTGCTGACTGGTGAAGAAGAGCTAAAGATGAGTACGTCGGGAGGGTCAAGTGAAAAGCAGAGACGACACATTGTCTGGAAACTTCAATGCAGTCATACCTTGGTACTTGGCTGCTTTGAAACTCATCAAATTTGGAACTTGCCATTTTGAAAGTTTTGTCCCAATACTCGTCATTTGTTTGGTACTCGATGTGCAAGCTAGAACGTGTCGGTGTGGATTTTCTCGTGAGTCGTTCCCCTTTCCAGCCGAAACAAGGGGTCGTGTTGTTAATCTTGCTGCAGCCCTCGCCCTGGGCACGTCCCCTTGTGGTCTTACCTTCGCTTCTGTGGTCATTTTGTGTATTTTGGGTTGGGGGATGCATTAAATTTATTTACATTATTCCTTATAGGAGAAGTTTGTGTGGTGCTGTTCGTTTTTGGTACTCATTGTGCCTCCCGGAACCTATAATGACGAGTACCAAGGTACCCCTGTATTATGATTTTTCCATGACATGTTCTGTATATCAAAAATTTCAAATGTTCCTATCTAATACATTGAAGAGGCATTCAGAAATGGGACCAGATACTTCAAAATGCAATGTGCCTAGTAAAATATGACCAATTTAAATTGTTGGGGAGCCTCCTACCTATTAATGTATCACAGAAATGGGTCACTCGATAAGGCAGTATTAGAAAGGCAAACTCTTCTGGTCCTTTGCGGAATGAGCAGTTCTGGTCAGAGCCCCAGGAGCTAGTCGTGGCCCCCACTTTTACCTCTTCTCTCTTGGACGGATGCCTTCCGTGGCCTATTTCTCCATCTTGTAAATGCACCTGCAATGTTAGCTACCTTGATATTGCCAAGATTCCTTCTCCCCTATTCCAAGATTAAATTACCTACTTAGGAAAAGGACACACTCATCTCTGTACCCCTAGTCCTTGGCACAGAGTAGGTATTTGAATAAATGAATGACTAATTGAGTATATGATTCTCAGGTTACTGCTAGCATGATTCCTATTTTAAACTATTCAAAATAATTTAACTGAATAGGATCAGAAAACTGACAAACCAGTAAACCCAGCTCTAAAAGGCATTAATAACTATACTAGCATGTTTGCTAGTGGCCTGAGGTAACCCTTCAAAATAATTTTTTGGCATTTACTCTGAAAAAAGGGAAACAATCTCCCTCTTTCTCCCTTTTCTCATGGTTAACCAAAGCATCCATACTTAGTTGCAAATAGCAAAACTTAGCCCACTTGACAAATAAGAATTAGAAATGACAAATGAGTAGATTGTGGAAGGCGAGGTTTTAATGTATAAGGAGTAATGAGTAGAGTTCATGGGTTAAAAAAATATTTTTAAGTTTTGATAAGAAATACTTTAAACCATTCTGATTCACACAAATCTTTAAGAAATTGGTGGAAAAGAAAAAGAAAAAAAAAACAGGCAAATAAAATAAGGATAATATTAGAAGTGCAATGAGTTCTCCAAAAAACAAATGACCAAAAAAAAAAAAAAATCTAAATAAATAGAAATCTTGTCATTTCAAAAACGAAAAGCCCCAGCCTGTCACCATAAATGACACATCCACCATTCCCTAAGTTTTCCAAAGTATCTTAGTTCCCAGGAATTTCCTTTGGCGCTGGCTACAAAATCCCTGCCTGGGATGGAATACTTGGCCCTCATGTGAGTGACCCGCAGCCGTGACCGCAGGTGGGTTTATGGGGACAGTCATTCCTCTGATGTGATGTATAAACTGCGAAGTGTTGGAGCAGGGAGCGTGTCTGAGTGCCACGATCAGACCAAAAGGGCTGGAAAAGGTTTATCAGCAGAGACTGAAGAGTCTTTTTTAAAAGGCTCCATTTCTTTTGTATTTTCAAAGAGCAGAGAAATAGCTTTTGTCTTTTTTTCTTTCTTACTACTCATAACACTTTATTTTGACTTTGTACAAAATACAAAAATGCAAATCCAAAGAGTACAGACCACCAGTAGTGACAGGCACACTGCACAACAGCAAACCTTGTTGAGCAAGACACTAGATTTTTTTAAACTTTATTTTAGTGAATACATGCATTATATAAAACAATAACAACAACAACAACAACAACAACAAAAACACACAAAAAGGCTAGAGATTTTGCTATTTGTACCCCCAAAATAATGCTTACTATTAAGACTCTGGATGGGACCAAAAAAAAAAAAAAAAAAAGGATTAAAAAGGCCAATAATATTTTTTTCATAAAAAAGTAAAAGCTACCATAAAATGTCTTTCCCCCCCCAATCATACTGATTAAATTTTTTCTAGAAAGCCACATATATAAACAAAACAAAAATCCTGAACTGGACAATAGACACTCAGTAGTTTAAAGAACCTTCTAGACATTTGGAAGCCCTTCTATTCATTACTCAGTACAATGTTCCAGACATCCGGCCCGTTTTGTCCCCTTTAATACATCCCAGAATAGAAATGCTTGCATTATTGAGTCTCTGTTCCTAAGAACTAATTTTGAAAAAGAAAGTAATGTGCAAAAATATTTAACAGAACTATGAAAGATGTAGGTAAGGAGTCTTCCCTTCACAGCAAAGTTGGCTTCGCTTTGCATGGCTTCTTCTACACACGCTTCAAGGTTTGTTGATCTGCCCCATGAATAAGAAGGCACCTACAAAATTGGAAAAGGCAATGCATGACTATTAAGAACAGTCTTTAAAATAAGATGGACAGCACCCTTGAGAGAGGGTCCCTGGGCCAAGTTTAACTTAATGCCTCTCAAGCAATAGAACCTTTCCACCGTGATGGACATGGTTTATAGCTTTGTGGTTTAATATGGTAGCTGCTAGTGACATGTGGCCATTGAGCCCTTGAGATATGCTAGTGTGACTAAGAAATTCAATTTTTAATTATATTTCATTTAATTAATGAAAAGGTAAAGTGAAATAGCCACATCTGTGGCTAGAGACTCCTGTAGTGGACTAGTCCATTTGGGAGCACAGTAAGAATGACATTAAAGAGACAATGAGACAGAAGGATAAGGAACTAGCTTATCGTATTGATGGGAAAAAAAGTGTGAGAGCTAAAATGTACCAACTTGATGCCAACCTCTCTACAAAGACAATCATATTTATTCTTTAAAAGTGTACTAAGGGGTAGGAACTACTGTTATCTTTAAAGATGAAGCTGAAGGACAAGGCAAAGTCTGAGCACAAGACTCATAGAGCCGACATTAACTGAAGTAACAACGCTCTGATGGCAACCACAGCGTGGGCTTACAAAGGCTGTCGACATCTAACTTCTCGGAAAATTTAACAATTGCACAAACAAACAAACAAACAAACAAATTTTAAAAACACATATACATACATACATATATATATATATATATATATATATATAGAGAGAGAGAGAGAGAGAGAGAGAGATAAAATCAATAGATGTCAAAAGCGCCCCAAAGAGTTGCAGAGCTCTCTATATTTTAAAAATAAAACAAAGCAGAGCAACACAAGTCTAAAAATCTCATCCTCGTTCAAAGGATTCCATCACCCTGTAAACACAGCCTGGTTTTCAAGGTGGGTGGGCGGTTATACTGCTGGAAGCACTTGTAATTGCTGCCACATGGAAACAGAGTGACAGCAGCCCCGCTGGACTTGACTGCAGTGCCACGCACCTTTCTGAATTCTAACGGCTCCCGAGCAATGGAAGAGGAGAATGGCCTACCTGTAGGATTGTGTCGGATGAAAAACAGAAAAGGTCTGTCCACGATAAACCAGGGAGGCGACGACCTGGCAATGAGAACGGCGGCTGCGGGAAGAGAGGGGAAACACGTTGCACACCAGCCTGAGGCCACACGGCAGCTGGTCCAATGGGCCCCGGCGCTGGTGTCTGCGCACACAGTTCCCACCCCGTAGGCTGACTGTGTTAGAACAGATCCAATGGTCACCGTTTATTGGGCACCCAGCGTGGGCCAGGCCCTTTACGTGTACCGTCTCAGTGGCTCTACAGAAGCACTATCTTGTGTAATAAAAGTACTTGCTCCTCCTAAGGGTTTTATGAGGATTAAATGACAAAACACACCACAGCTCTTAGAACAGTGTTTGCCACTTGATAAACACCCAATGCAGACTCAGTGTGGGTAGGAGCTGTTTTGCATTCATACCATCTGCCCTCCCGATGAAGGCCCCTGGTCCCCCAAGTCCCTTCTGTGTGTCAAGGCCCAGCTGCATTCTCAAGCACATTGTCCGTGCCTCTTCCTTTGGTGCATCATCTAGGTTTTCCTTGGCACGGGCAGAGAGACCACTCATCTGGGATCTTCTATGCTATTGTCCAGCTCATCTGGTGTCGACATTGGACTTGGAAAGCAAGCTCTTTAGGCTCATCGTCTCAAACATGCTTACTCTGCCGTGCATACCAATAGCAGCTTCAATTTAACAAGCCTGTGACAAGGCCTTGCAGAAGGGTAGTGCCAGACCTAACTGGCCCAGTCAGTCCTCTTGTTCAAACTCCAGGAAGCATTAATGACTTGGGCTTCATGATACAAAGGAAATACCTGCAGCTATCCTGGGGTCAACCACTCAACCCAGGGTTATTAAAAACAACTCAGCAGTCAGCAGGCATTATGGACAAAATTGTATCCCCTATATACTGAAGCCCAAATGCCCCGTGTGACTGAATTTGGAGGTAGGGCCTTTAAGAAGGTATTTATTTAAATGAGGTCAGGAAGGAGGGGCCCTAATCCAATAGGACGGGTGATCTTCTAAGAAGAGAGTGAGATGCTGGGGATGAACACACACAGAGGAAAGGCCATGTGAGCACACAGTGAGCAGGTGACCAGCTGCGAGTCCCAGAGAGAAGACTCAGGAGAAACCACCCCTGCTAAGACCTTGACCTTGGACTTTCAGCCCCCAGAACTGTGAGAAATAAATGTCTGTCGTTTAAGCCATCCAGTCTGGGGTACTTGTTATGGCAGCCCTAGTGGACTAACAAAGCAGGGCTGGCTTCGTGGGTATGTGACCTGGGCAGCTCACAGAGCCCCACACTCAGAAGGACCCCGAACTTGGTATAGTGCTCTCCTGCTGCTGTCTCAAAATTCTTAAGAAATTTTAAATGAGGGGCTCCATATTTCCATTTCTCATAGAGCCCTGCAAATTATGTAGCCAGTCCTGAGAGTGATACTGTTTGGCAAAATTGGTCGACAGCTTTAGTAGAATTTAGATATCATTTATAATCACCTAGAAAAGACAAAAGGCATCTTAAAAATGCTGAGCCCTCTTATTCTAGAGTCTTTGTTTTAAATGCTATTTTAAAGAAATGAAAATTAGCACTTATTTTAGAAAGACAAGGAAGTTTCTGCTATGGGTATAAGTGATACCTTTTAATGATCAGAAAAACTTGACCCAGTTAATCAGTGTAACTAAGATATTCACTTTATAAGCTCACAGAGCTTGGTCATATCTACTCAGCCAATCTCATATAGATAATTAGGGGCTAAAAAAACAAACAAAACACCTAAGATGGTTCTATTTTCTCCTTCATTATATAAACCATCAAGTAGAAAGCATATGTGGATGTTCTAATTATCCAGAAAGACTATATAGCCATCCTGCTGTAATTCAATAGCTGAGTAGCTAATGCTTCATTTTGTCCTCGACAAACCTGAGTGACTATTTTCGTATTAGTTGCTGCTACTATTTTATGTTTTAATGCGAAGGTGGCTCTTTAAGAGACCAGAATATGCTTTACCCTTCTGAGAGCAGGGGTCAGCTAACTACTGTGCTCAGGCCAAGCCCAGGGGTCCTGTTTTTACAAAGTTTGATGGAAACTCAGCCACACCCACCTCCTTGGGTGTGAGCTAGGAAGTTGCTCTGGAGACCACTGGGCCCACAAAGCAGAATACATACTGTTCAGCTCTTTACAGAAAAAGTTTGTCGACTCTTGCCCTAGAAAAATTTCTTAAAGAAAGAGACTCTGAGCTTCTTGGACGCAGGTCCTCGATCTGTCTCCCGATGGTGACCCTCCGGTGCCTGGCCAGAAGCTGATGCGTGGACAGGAGCACACGTGCTCCCCGAAGTCACAATCAGCCCTGCCACGTGACTTGGGCTTACCTGTGACTGCTGAAGCTTTGGTTCCATCTTCGCTGACTTCAATTTTTGCTTTTTGCAAGATGTGAGAAATATGAAGGTTTTCTGACCCTGTTTCCAGAAAATAAGACAAAAGCAGCATTTGTCTGACAGGCAGGCCATCTGTTTAGTTGCAGAAGTAACTTTGGCCATGGCAAATTCCAATAACCAAAAGGTATCAGAGGAGAGGTGACCTCTGACAATCCCAGTGACTGAAGGCTGTAGAATGACTGTCACCTGCAGCATATTTCAGTCTCTGCTGAGTGAACTGTGATCATAATTCAGAAGGAGGAGTCCCAGACCCCAAATGTATTAGTGCCTCTAGCAATTGAACTCTGGTCACTACAAATTTTATGAAGAAATAAAAAGAGCAGAGCTTTAAAAAGGAAGCCTGTTTTTCCGGAAGCAGCAGGCCAACATTATTTTTCCCTTACAGACGTCACGTCCAAGAAGGATTTCAGATGGCATTTACAGACAGGGAAACTGAGGCCCAGGGTGTTAAAAAAAAAAGTCTGCCTTCAGATCACAGGGCTAGTTAGTGGCAGAGCAACTGTTGGATTTTCAGAACAAAAGCTGTTGATTGGGGCTGAAAAAGTGAAGGCTCTTTTTTTTTAATTTTATTTATTTGGTATGTGGGTAGTTCCCTGGCTGGGATTCGAACTCAGGCCACAGCATTGACAGCGCCAGCGCCGAAGCCTTAAGCCACTACACCACCAGGGAGCTCCCGAACGTGAAGGTTCTGATCCAGTAGGTTTCAGTCAGACCCAAGATTGTGCATTTTCTGTAAGTTCCCAAAGGGTGAGGATGCCACTGGATGGGGCTGAGCGTTTGGTTAACAGGGATGAGGGTATCGGAATATTCATGGAGCTGCAATGTCACTGGGAAGGTCAAGTTTCTCCCCAGGACAGGCATGCAGGTAGCTGAGGTTGGTAATGAACTAATTCCTTCTCACACAAGGGGAAAAACACAGAATGGAGGACAAACAATGCTTAAGCCATGACTTGGCTTTGGCAGGAGGCCGCAATGGTCCAAATTAAAAAGACGAAGGACTGACCATTCCAACCGAACTCCAGGAAAAGGAACCTCTATTGGCAAATGGAAGGACAGCATAGCAGCTGTCCAACCCACGGCCCATGGGCCACAGTGGCCCAGGACAGCTTTGAATGTGGCCCGACACAAATTTGTAAACTTTCTTAAGACATGACAAAAATTATGCAAGGACCTTGTTTAGCTCATCAGCTATCGTTAGTGCATTCTATGTGTGGCCCAAGTCAATTCTTCTTCAGTGTGGTCTAGGGAAACCAAAAGGGTAGCTACCCCTATCCTAGATGTTCTGGCAAAGAAAAATCATAATCAAATTCATATGAATTTGCGTTATTTCAGATTAATGGTCACGAAATGCCAAAATACATATCTGGATATAGTGCATGCCTGCTGTTGCTTGGTGGAAATAAGCAAGATTTGATAGCAGAATCTTGATTTTTCAAACACAAAGAAAAAGTGTGCATTTAAAAACGAAAGTAATATCCAATAAAGAGCCAAATCTTTAGGTAACACAGACAATACTCAAAATACTTCTTTAGCTATGGGGAATCACTCAGGCTTCCATGACATGTACAGGTGAAATGCAGGAATGTCGGACTTATGCTGATTTAAATGACTGAGGATCAATAACATCGTTGGGCGATATATCACCTTAAACCCTGGAGAGGTTTAGGGAAACACATTCCTAATTTTGACCTTTTCTTTCCAACAAACAAATCCGAGACTCAGTTTGTAACACAGCCTTCAAGTTTAAGAACAAGTTTTAAACTGAACGTACTTGAGATTTTTGCAAAATTTGCCTTTAACGGGTCAAACATGTCGGTGAGGCCAAGAGCTCTCAGTGGCTCCTTCAGATCCGTTTGTGTTATAGCTGTGAACCTAGCATGAAAGCAGAACACAGAGGGGAAAATCATTAGACTCTAAATGATATAAAATGATATAATCAGTGCCAGTGAAATGATGTTTATGAACAGATGGTTTTTAAAGCCTGCTCTGAACACCAATGTAAACCGTATTGTAAATTGTAATCTGAAGATTTAACTACCAGGTCAGCAGGGAACATCCAATCTCTAACACGTATAAGTGGTCCATCCAGTAAGAACAAGGAGGGATGTCCTCACCCTTATGGGTGACAGGCACCCTACTCAGGAAGACCCACAAAAGCCCCTTCTCTCATGCAGACGGGGTGGTGACCAATGTCTGGCACTCTGCAATGCCTATAGTTCTTCCCCCTATTCAACCAAAGAGCCATCACCTTGGCTGGAAGAACCACCAGCCTTACTGGGACTGGGGGTGATCGAACAAGAGGAGATATTGTCCTACTGGTTCATGTTGGGATTCTGAAAGTATTTTACTGTTAAAATCGGAGCAAGCATTAGGAATAGGCGTCATGGTGTTATACGAGAAGGAACCCAAAAACTGGAATTTATTTATAAAAAGTTGTGTATTTATTCTTACACGTTTAAACTCCAGTCCCCTTCAAAGGACTCTCTATTTCATGCAATATAGCTGTCGAGATGCTTTTCCCACAGCTCAAAACAGTTTTTGAACTTGTCGAGTTTGATGCCTTTTAGTGCTTAGGCCGTTTTTTTGTTTGTTTGTTTGCTTCATGTCTTCCACATTGGCAGAACGTTTCTCTTTGGGGATGTTTTCCATCCAGGGAAACAAAAAAAGTCCCTCAGGGTGAGATCGGGTGAATAAGGAGGGTGGAACACAGGGGTCATGCCATTTCGGTCACAAACTGCTGAGCACTCAGCGCGGTGTGGGCAGGTGCACTGTCGTGCTGCACGTTGTTTGTGTAAATCACCCACCATGAAACGGGCCAGTGCACTGAGTTTCCAAAAAATTTCACTGACAACCAACGCGGCCTCTCTCACGCCAGCTGGTACACGGATGAGGATGGGTTTCTAGAGCACTCGCCTGGCGGGGGACACCTGTATCACAGGGACCCGCCCTCCTGAAGGTCATTCTGGTCTTTTTGGGTCCCCCTTCATATTTGGGTGTAATAGGCAATCTGGGTCTCTTGAATATTTGGGGGCTGCCTAGCCTTATAGCCACACGTATCTTAGCTCTTAAACTTAGCATCAGAGGAGGTTTTGCCAGATTTTATCACATCGCGGGGGAGAGCGACAAGAGCAGGTGAACAGGTTCTCATCACAGATGGCTATAATGGTAACTTACCATTATAATTGTACTTTACCTACAATGTCACCATCTTACTCATTTATATCAAGCATTGCCTATGTGAGGCTTATTTTATATCAAAATATAATCTTGGGAGGATTACTAATACTTAGTATCAATGTACTTCTTTGATTTCTTAACTCAGCGACTGAAAAATAAAAGCTTTTACAACCGGAAGGTACTGCCAGCACCAAGGCCTGGGTGGTTAAGAGCCCTAGAGACTTGCAGAACACTAATGTTAAAGAGTTCATAAAAGGGGACATTCACTGCCTGCTTCACAGATCGAGACAAAGCATTCTCCCACCTGCTAGAAATCTAGGACTCAGACAGAATTTGGGGTTACTTTTCCCTTGGATTTAAGTCGTAACAGCTCAAATGCTATCTCCATTATACTTTCAGGGTATCATAGAAGAACTTTCCAAGATACTAATGGCAGAATTCTGCCTGAATGGCTTCAAAATATTTCTTTACCACCTAGCTTTTGACCTTGGTCTTTAGCAACTTCCAACTAAAACCTAAGTAACAAAAACAAAATTCCTTATCAAAACCTCATGGAGCCCTACTAAAGTTGATTGTACTTTCATTAAAATATGATGACATGCGTGTCATCCTTTTTGAACAGAATGAGATACAAGGAAGACCCAAAAGGCCCAGAACTACCTTCCAGAGGGCGGGCCCCTTGTAGTACAGGCTTCCCCTGCTAATCGAGTGTTGTGGGAGCCCATCTGCATCCGTGTACCAGCTGGAGTTGTCGTAAGAGACTGCGTTTAGCTTCTGTGAACTTTTTTGGAGATTCTTGCAATATATTTCATGAAGGGTGATTTACACAAACAATGTGCAGTACGACAATGCACCTGTCCACACTGTGCTGAGTGTTCAGCAGTTTTTGACTAAAAAACAGCATGACGCCCAGGGCCTCACCCTCCTTATTTCGCCCAGGGCAACTTTTTTTTTGTTTCCCCAGATAAAGTCCTTAAAGGGAAACATTCTGCCTCTGTGGAAAGAGGTAAAACAAAAAATGGCAAAAGCACTAAAAGGCATCAAAATCAACAAGTTCAAAAACTGTTTTGAGCAGAGGAAAAAGCATCTCTGTAAGTAAATTGCATCAAATGGAGAGTACTTTGAAGGTGACTGAAGTTCACACATGTAAGAGGAAACACACAATTTTTTATAAATAAATTCTGGCTTTTGGGGTTCCCCCTCGTATGTTAAAAGCTTTGCCATGTCATAGGAGCTTGTGGTCCTGTGGGGGCTCAGAGGCCACACAGCCTTCTCTTTCCCCGTTGTCCTTATCCTGCCCCGTACGAAGCAGGATCAGAACTACACGTTTACAGAAGTACAGCCTTGTATTCCTACCATGCAATTTCTGCAAAAGGAAGTGTGCCCCACTTTGGCCTCGTATTTGTCTGGGATCTGAGAGAATCACTGTCGAGGACTGAGTGCTTCTGCTGTTTTCTCTTTTAGGGAAAGGAGCGACTTACTTGGGCAGGATGACCTGCACCCTCTTGGGCACCATCATGCTCTTCCAGCTGTCTATGGTCTTGGTGTTGATGTGGGGGACGATGGCCGAGAGCGGGGTGGCACTCTCGCTTGGCAGGGCGATCAGCATGCTGATGCTATCTCCGTGGTAGGGGAGTTCAATGAAGTTGTACCATAAGCCATTGGGGGTGCTTGTTGACCCTAAAGAAATCAGAGGCAGGTTCAGTGTATCCTTGGTGACGCCCAGGCGCGGCAGGAGTGGTGGCTGGTCACCAGTGTAGCTTCAGAGAGAAGAGGGCAGTTCAGTTTGAGAACTTCCATTTTTCCAAAAATAGCCTCCTTAGAAGGACAAAGATAAGGACAATTATTGCTTCCTTCCCTGGTGAAGAGTTCCCTTTCTTCAGTCTAGACATGTCTTAACAGGATGCCTTTGGGTGGCACTAAAATCACATTAATTCTGTCGAGCAAAATTTCACCGGAAGCACTAAGACGAGAAGCGGGCCCTCGCCCTGCGAATGGAGGAACGAGTCCGGGCTGCCTTGGAACGATTCTTTCGGCTGAGCCTGTGTGCGCGCTGAAGGGGAGGGGGGAGGGGTAATCAGCTTCCACTGTTCAGGCCCCACCCACCCTCACCTCAACACATTTAGCATCTACAGCGCCCCACGGGCAGGGAGAAGCAGCCTACCTTACTACTGGGGAGGCCACAATTAGAGCAAGGAAGGAACTAGCCGGGGGCCACGCACCAGGGTTCAGGCTCAGCGCACTCGTGTGTCGGACACCAAAGCTGACCTCCCCACGCCACTCCCCTGACCTCCTCCTGACTCCTTATCCGTCCCAGGGAGGACCATTAGGGCTTCTGGATACTTCAGGGTCCTTGGGCTTACTAACAACATCCAGAAAGGATTTACACCAGCGTTTGACAAAATGTCAGCTAGAGAACCCACAAGCCGCAAGACACTCGGAAGACAACTTGGGTCCATATCCCAGGATGGACAGGAGAGCCCAGTCCCCTTCTTGCCGATTGGGACTATGCGTCAATATTATAAAGGCTCTGAGATCCTCGGAGGAAAACTGTTTAACTCTAGGGGTGCCCAGGTTTCCCAAACGAATTTGGTCTTAGAACCCTTTCGTCCCGGGTGAAATATTCAAACCGTACAAGGCTGTGACTGCTCTGGTCACCGGGCAGCACGGCTGAGCAAGGCCGATTCGAATGAGCCAAAGTGCAGTCAGGACGGGGCGCTGGCTGGAAGCCCAGCTCATGGGTCCAGGGCCCAGAGAGGCTCTTAGCTCCCTGGGGAGACAGTCCTCTGCAGAGCCCTCGGGGGCCCCGTGAGGCCTTCGCGTCAGGCATGCAATGAGAGTCAGAGAAGTTAACGAGGTGAATGGAAAAAGCATTTCTGGATTGCTGGTGGATGTCAATGTGTCACTAAACACCTCAAACGTTCCGAGAACAACTTGGTGACCCCGCTGAGGCTACTTAACCTCCGCGTGACTGCACGTGGAGGACACAGATATTGGGGATGTTAAAGGTGCGTACCCCACAGGGCTGCTGACAGGACCACGTGACTTCAGGTGCTTAGCAGGGCCTGGCCTGTGGTGGGAGCCTGCTGAACGTCATCCCCGCTCCCCCAAACAACCTAGAAGGACACTGTATTTAAGGAAGCGAGAAAAGGGAACTCGAGTGCCTCCCATGATTGTCACTTGTCTTTTCTTTGGGGATGACCTTTGGCAAACACTGCACTTGAGACAGGGAACATCAATAAGCCAGATCTGCACAGATGGGGGATGGGAGAGAAGGCCTGAGGGAGAGAGGGAGAGAGCGGCAGCCAACTTTGTCACCTAATAAACACTTCTCGCTATAAAACATGGCAAAAGTAACGAAGCCATGGGAACGTGTGACACACTACAGGATGACACTGCAGATCCTCCTTAAGGAAGACACATGTGGGCGACTGCGGAGCGTTCTGTCTGCTCTGTCTCGTCGCCCACAGGCTGTTCCGTAACCGGTGGCCTCAGCTCAGGACGCGCGTGACCTCTGACTCTGGCCCGAGTTCCATGTTGGGGTCACCAGCGATGCAGAGAGCACCCTCTTTCCTTTTACCTTGCCTAATAAGACGGTCTCAGCCGCAACGGGTAAGTCAGTGGGAAAATGAGAAAGAAAATCGCTTCCAATTAAGCCCTTTAATCCTCAAAGAAAACATTAGGTCCCTGTTCGGGCAGAGCTAATTTTCGGGCACTGTGAAGTCTGGGAAGTAGTTAATAAATGATTCCTCCGGGGCCGTGGAAGGAAGACCTGGAGGCATATGCTAACCACGTCCAGAAATGTTTGATGTTCTGATAGGATTGGGATCGTGCACAATAAAAACTGCAGAGCCCGGATGTGTTGGGCGGGGGGATTGCCTCTGATGCCCCCAGTTCATCCAGCCCACCCCGGGCACGGCATGACAAATCAGTGATAACGTAACGTTCAGCGCCTGGTCCCCAGTTGCTCACATCTGCCGTGGGACCCCTGCTCCCTGGCTCCACTCCTGCTCCTGATCACAGGAGCTGACGACACAGGTCAGTCAAGAGGCATCAGGGCATCACCCTTCCGGGCTTGTCTTTCCTTAGTGGCTGCAGCAGCCGGGAGGTGAAGTTACCCTTCCCTGTCCTTCCACCCGATCACTGAAGTCCCGCTTCCACAGCGTTGGCTCCTAGGGGACGCGTGCAGAGGCCAGAGACACGCGATCTGGTGTGACAGGACCGAGATTCAAATCCTGGCTGTGACGCACGCTCGCCCTGGGACTTGGGCACACGCCGTCACCCCGGTCTTAGTTTATTGATCCGTACAGTGGGACGACAGTACGCACTGAACAGAGCTGTAGTGAAAATTAAATGTGAAAACACATGCACGGTGCTCAGCACCGTGGCCACATGGAGCAAAATCTGTCATCTCAGCGGCTGTGTGAAATACAACCGACTCTCTATTAACCGGCACTCAGCCACCTGGCACGATGGTCAGCCTACTGACACCCCGAATTTAGCCCAGTGAGACGAGGTTGCCCTAAGTACCATTTGACATGGGACAGGAACGTTGTTTGCTGTCCCGTTTAAAATGGGACGTCTGGTCAGCCTATCCATGAAAGGACCTGGGTTCCAGTTCCAGGCTGCTCAGAAAAAACCCAATGACAGGCACAGAGCGGAGGGCAAGACGGAGGCACCTCAGTGCGTAGCATTTACTTGTGAGGGGACCGCCGTGTTCTGTACTGAATTCAGAGTCGGAGTCCAACGGGAAATGCATAGGACATCAGACTGGGCCATTTAAGCCAAGTTGCATGGCGGACCACTTACAAAGCATGGGTAGGGGCCCCAGAAAGCATGAAGGCTAGCACCTGCTGGGAGTGGGGCACCTGCTGGGAGGGGCCGGGGAAGGGGGGGTGTCCCAGAGAGACAGCGCTCTTGGGCCCCCTCTGCTGGCACGAGCTGGTGACTGCAGGCAGAGGGCTGGGAAGTCAGTGCCCCAGTCTCACCCCTGTCGCCTGCTGGTTCACCCCCACTAGACAACTCAACAGGAAGCCAGAGGGCAAGAGGGTCCACGATGCGGCCTCCTGGGGGATCAGGACATGGTGGAGGAGGGAGGGCACGAGGCAGGGAAACACGCAGCAAACCGTACTTCTGCACCATAAGAATGTATTTATACATTACTTTCTGTAAAATTGACACGTATATTCTTAAACAAATCAGTTCTTTACTGAAGAGCAACCTGGGAGATGTAACTCCCTCTCCGGACTATCCTATATACACAAGAAAAGTGTGTTATGTTCATTCTTATAAACATAAATATTTTACTTTTTTGTGGGAATGTCTATAGAATCCTTGCATTTCAGTCCTTGACCACTGACTTCTTTGTTGTTATTCAGCAATAGAAACATAGAGTAAATGAGGTCTCCTCACTTTTTATTCCATTAGAATGCAGAATGCGTACCAATATTGACCTAAAGTAAGATAGCTTCCCTTCAGATCTGAGCTGGTGGCCATGTCGGCGCTCCAATGACATCTTTCTGGGCAACACAGCCTGAGGGGAAATAGAGCCTTTTATTATTCTCAGCTGCTTTCCACGATACCTTTCCGCAGGGCTTTTAAGTACATATTGTCATGACAAAATTGGACCGAGAAGCTAGATAAATGATGAGTGAGAAGGAAAAGTAACTTTGTTTAGTGTGTCCCTCACATGAGTCCTTCCCTAACTGAAAGAATTGGGCATATGGCAAAACATCGAGCAGTGCTTTAAGTTCCTACGTCCTGAATAGGCAAAGGAAATACCTGGGATCCACACGTCCAGGTGTACGTTGGACACATCAAGGCTAATTTACAGAGGGAAAAGGAGAGTCACTTAAGCTGGACCACGAGTGCTTCACTGAAGGCAGGTTTAAAAAGCAACCACCAGACTTAGTTATCTACGCTCTAGCAATAACAGCAGAGATGGGTCTTTTTTCCTCCTGACTATAAACTTGATACATATTTTTTAAAAACTTCAAATTCACATAAAGAAAAACAATCATCTGAAATCCTACCACTGTTGACATTTTACCGAACATCCTCGAAGACAAATCACTAAAGAAGTATCAATATATAGAAAGTATTCTATATGAGATGAATCAGTATCTGCTATTCCATAACCTGTTCTCTGAAATCAACCACATATTATATAATCTTCCTCCTTAAAGAAATCTATAATACATCTAACTATCATGTGTGTTTCATTCTATAAGGGGGACCCAAAGAAACCCGGAATTTATTTAGAAAATGTTGTGTATTTATTCTTACATGTCTAAACTTCAGTCGCCTTCAAAGTACTCTCTGATGCCATACATCTATCGAGATGTTTTTTCAAAAACTGCTCGAAACAGTTTTTGAATACATTGATTTTGATGCCTTTTAGTGCTTCTGCCATTCTTTTGTTTCACCTCTTCCACATCATCAAAATGTTTCCCTTTGAGGACTTTTTTCATTCAGGGAAACAAAGAAGTCGCTCAGGGAAAGATTAAGTGAATAGGGAGGGTGGGGCATGGGGGTCATTTGGTTTTTGGTCCAACTCTGCTGAACACTCAGCGTGGTGTGGGCAGGTGTGTTGTCATGCTGCGCATTGTGTAAAGCACCCATCACGAAATGGGCAAACGCACTGAAAGAGTCTTCAAAACACAATTCACTGAAGCCGAATGCAGCCACTCACAACAATGCCAGCTAGTACACTGATCCAGGTGGGTTCCTAGACCACTCACCTCGCGGGGGAAGCCTGTACTATAAAAGGGGCATGCCCTTCAGAAGATAGTTCCGGGTGGTTTTGGGTCCCCCCTCACATGTGTGTATCTGGCTTCTATTTCTTTGCTACTGTGTGATTAGTTTCAGAGTGTCAATTCCTTGGTGTGTGACCACTGGGGACAAAGGCTCTAGAAGTCCTCCAAGTGATGGCTCCTGGCCACCGCCCATGGCTCAAGGGCGCCCGCTTCCCCCCACACCGGAGCCACAGCAGGGCTTTATCAATCTTTATCATTTTTGCTAATCTGACAAGAGAAGAAGAAGTCTAATTTTTTTACCTTTATGTTTAATTTGGTGATGTAAGGTTACTAATGATGAATCGATAACACTGTCATATGTTTGATGTTCATTTATCCTCACGTTGTGAATTGCCCTTTCACCTTTAAGTCTGCAACCTAGAAGCCTATGAGTGTCATATGTTAGCGTGTAATCTTTGTAAATCATACAAAGGCTGACGTGAGCTTCTAAGAAAGCGTGCCCTCCCTTTCCCTGCCTTTGTTAACAAACAAGAAGGCAGACTTGCTCTGGAGCTGACTAAGGGCACTCTGGGCCTTTCTGCGGCCGGTACATTCTAGAACGGAGCCTCGCGCAGTGTCAGCTTACCGCTGTGGAACAAGGAGAGTTGGGCGAGCATCGGCACTTGATAGGACTTGCCATCGGCTGTCACAAACGTGCGTTTCTTGGTGTTCTCAGGCCGAAAGCGGGACTTCCACAAGCCCTTGAAGTACAGGGCATTCACCAGGACCATCCTGGTGAGCATGCCATCGATGAGGTCCGGGGACAGCAGGCTGTCGATCATACCTGCCACATCACAAAACAAACAAGGAGGAAACTCAGGATGGGTAGTCCTTTGGAGGGCAAAAGGCAGCTGTCGGATAAAAAACTAAAAGGAAGCCTTAAAAGGTTTTAAAAACACTGTTTCACAACACCTTTTTGTACTTTGTAATTTTTTCCTCACTAACAATGAAAGCTGAAAACAAGTTAAAAATCAGAGACCAGGAAAGACTTTAGAGATCCTCTAGTAAGGGATTCCCAAACTTTTCATCAAGAAATCCTTTTATACCTATTCCCCATCAAGTCTATACTTTAGAAACTGTTATTCATCCAAATAAGCTATACTTAACTAATAATTAATGTCCCTCTTTTTGCAAACAGCTGACATGTATGACTGCCAGTGAGGGGTTTTGGTTAGCACAAGATGAGCAGTTCTGTTGTTTTAACCACTGAGTTGATTTAATCTTAGTTAAAATAAAGGAACACTCCAGCCTGGGCAACATTATCAAGGTCAATGCTTAATTTCTCTTAAGATTTTAGAAATGTTGCACATTAGTTTGTAGTCCGTGGTTATCACAAAGCCTCAGAACTAAAGAAGGGTTGAAATGAAAATTGGTGTTTATGTTTATGGGTTGGATACCAAGTTAGGTGCCAATATTACAGAAATAAAGAGTAGGCAGGTCTGTCCTAGAACTCCTAATTCTGGAGGAAAAGGCTCTTCCCAAGATATTGGGAGGGTCCACCTTGTTTGTGTCAGGAGTGAAGGACCCAAGCAACCACAGTTGTTCTAGGATGCTCTTGTGATGTCGAAAAGATACTCAAAGTACTACCTGTGCTTGACGCTTTCCATTTAAGTTCTTTTTGCTCCATATTTGAAGATTCGTGTGCGTGTGTGTATGTAAGAGGGATCACTAATACCCAAAGCTATTAAAAATTAGTTCAAGGTAGCCTTTAGCTTAAGCATATTTAAAAAATATAAAAGTATATAATGTAAATGCAAGTTATATGTCTAACCGTGATAGTGAAACCAACAGCTTCTGAAACAGCAGGAATGTCTAACTCAGCAGGGAGAGCTTTAAGTCTTTTTAAAGGAAGCTCGAGAAGATTCTGATGTGCAATGAAAAACATGTTTAAATAAACCATGGTGAAGAAGTGGACTTGAGGGATTCCCTGAGCCCACGGTGCGCTCACTGAGTTTCGTGACTGCCCGTTACTCCCACAAGGGGGCACCGGCGCCGCCTTACCGCCCGGTAGGGAAGGAAATCACGGCACAGACGCGGGAACAGCCATTCCCTCAAGCCCGGCCTGCGAGAACGGACTGTCCTGTGGAAAGCAAGTGAAACTCTGTGGGCTGGCCACAGCAAGCTCCTTAGAGCTGGTTCCCCAATAGCGAAAGTTTCTTGCATTCGCTGGGAGCATCACCCAGTCCAACCCCCACCTGCCTGGAGGACATAGCTCAGCGGTCCCCTCTCCCGTGTACCTTTCTGACCCTCCTTCTGGTCTCCCAGGAGCTTCCATAAAGCACACTGCTCAACACCACCATTCCACCAGGCGATTTTATGCCAGACAAATTTAATGGGTCTGTCTCCACCCACCGGACCACAGATTGCACGAGAACGAGGACCCTGTCATTCCTTGTTCTTTTTATTAAACCACGCTTAACTCTATGTTCAGCATAAAGTCAGTGCTCACTAATCTCTGAAGAAATCTCTTCAGCCCTTTTTGCTGGGATACATAAGACCTCTGATTGCCACTGCTGGGACTCAGATATTGTCGGGGGCATGAAAAGATAGAGACGATAAAGAGAGAAAGGTAAGAAATGTATAGTTTAGAGCAAGCTTTCCAACCCGTGGCCCGTGGGCCGCATGCGGCCCAGGACGGCTCAGAACGCGGCCCAACACAAATTTGTAAACTCTGTTAAAACATGAAAATTATGCACGGACCTTTTATCTTTTTCAAACTCATCAGGTATCATTAGTGTTAGTGTATTGGATGTGTGGCCCAAGACACTTCTTCTTTCAGTGTGGCTCAGGGAAGCCAAAAGGGTGGACACCCCTGGTTTAGAGGTAAGGAGGCACAAGGGGGACCTGCCATCAGTAACTGCTATAAACACGCACCCATCCCCCTTCCGTGTGTCCACCCGCACACTCATCCTGAGATGCCTGTCAGGTGCCAGGTACTCCTTCAGATAAGAAAACAATGACCAAACAACAACCTCTGCCCACAAAGAGCTGTGGATTTGAGAGGCAGAAGCTGCCATAAGTGATGTGGAGAAGCATGCAGCTGTGGCTGTCGTGACCCCACAGTGAGCATGCTCAAGCACGGGAGGGTCCTTGAGGAAACACCACTTGAGCCAATGGCCATGAAAATAGCTCACACCTGAACATTGCTAGGTGCCAAGCACTTTGCTAAATGCTTTACATGTATTATTATTATTTTTTATGTTAGAACTATGCCAGTAGGCCTCACTATTTATCTCCATTTTGCAGACGAGGCTGCTGAGGGACAGAGAGGTTAAGTAACTTGCCTAAGGTTACAGTCAGCAAACGGCAAGACTGAGACTCAAACTCAGAACTCATGCTTTTACCTAGCATGCTATTCACGCAATCATGGGAAAATGAATGGACATGAACGACAAGGGAGGGGAGGCATTCCAGGGGGCAGGGTGCACAGGTTGGTGGGGGATGTGACAGGATAAGGTGGCAGAGAGGTGGGTGGGGCAGCCCCGTGGGCTATCCCCACACCCCAGCACACCAGAAAGGGCCCTGTGTCGGTCCCTTCACTCTGTGCAAAGGCACAAGCTGCCATCTCCACAGGGATGGACTCAGCAGTTGTCCACACAAGGACTGTTCAGTCTCCAGGGTCGTCTGAGACCTGACCCATATGGCAAGTACTTCTCGGTGGGGCAGTTCACCCCAATGGGGTAGTTTGGAGATTTGTGGGAGCGTTCCTGGTTACATCGGCAGTGGCCAGAGATGCAAGACATCCTGTCACATACCAAACAGTCCCCCAGAATGAACAGCCTTCATCTCCCCGAATCACTTCCAAATGCCCTGTGGGACAGTCACATCAGTGAGAAACCTGATTATCATGGCCCGAGCCCCGAGTCTTACTCTTTCTCATGGAAACATGGGTCTGTTGGGGGCTATACTTTTACTCTACACCGAATTTGCCGGAAATGTGACAACTCCGCAACTCCAGTGGAGACCGTCCTTGTTTTATGACCAAGAGTTGTGCACCGGTTCAGGAACAAATTACATCAACAATGGCAATGCCGCTCGTGGCTCTCTGTCACCAGGACACCAGAATGTCGTGGTCGAATTTGCGATGTACTCAGGTGTCGCTGGACCCATGGACTTACCTACCGGACTACACGTATAAGTTACTTTCCTTTTTCCTTGTATTGCAGTTGGGCGTTATATTAATTTTTAAAATGTTGTGTCTGTTGTGGGCAGGTTATATGAGCTAGGAATTCCATTTCAGGGGAGTAGAGTACTAAAAGCATTTGTATAAAAGGAGGGAGCTGGGTCTGCGATGGTTGAAAAGCACTGCTCAGGCCTCCTTGCCCGCCCTTCCCCAGGGGCACAGAGTGCAACTGACGGAGACAGCGCGCACTCAAGAGCTCTGCCGGCTGCTGTGTGGCATTCTAATGCGCTTTAATGCTGCCCTCGTGCAGTACGGAGGCTGGGAGGGTGCTCAGCAGCCACCTAGCATCTCAGTGTCGTCTGCTTCCTACCACTCTTGTTTGGCCCATGGGCTCAGAAGAGCCACTAAACGCTTCACGTTCACTGTTCTCCCGATGGTTTCATGGCGTCAGGATGCGAGGCCTGATGGCGTCACCCTGGACTCCATTGGGAAGGGGTGCCGTGTTTCTCCCAAGCCAGCCTGGCTCGCCTCACCTTCCAGAGCGTTCCTTGCCCATCTCCTCACTCGTCTCCCGAATGGCTCTCACACACGCATGTGGTGGGTGGTAGAGGCAGGCTGGGGGAGAACTTGTTTGCACGCAGAATGTGAGGCCCCACCCTCAGAGCTCTGACTCAGTAGGTTGGGGTCTGGCCATCTGCAGTCTAAACACACGCCCCAGGTGATTCTTATGTGGGTGCCCCAGGGACTACGCTTTGAGAAACATGGCCCGGAAAGCCGGAGTCTCCCCAAGTTTTGTCTGTGAGCTTCGTCTCCCTGTTGGGTCTCTTTTGCTTCCTTTCATATGACTTTAACTCTCCCTTTGATGAAAAATAGTTCCTGAGTCTACACTTGCAGATAGAACTCTCTTCCTGGATGGTTTCACCTGGCTCTCTACGAATCAGTAGGTTTAAAACACTGACATGAGACATCTCCTCGGCTTAACGGGAGAAGAGACACACGACAACAAGGAATCACCCCGCCGTGCGGAAAGTGCTATCATGAAGGAGCACAGAAGAGGCGTCATCACAGGCCTGTCACAGCCAGGGAGGAGGCACCTACTTCCAGAGGTGACAGAAGCAAGAGGCAGGGAAGGTGAGCAGAGAGATCCATCCTGAATCTTAAAGGCTGTGAAGGACATCCCAAGCACAGGAGGCAGCAGACCGAAAGCAGGAAGAAATGATCAGGAAAACTTGCAAAATGGGTAAGGGCCTGCGGGCACAAACTCTGGGGAGGAGATGCCAGGAGAAAAGAGGGGCTGTGGGGCTGTACTCTGTGCTGCCGCCCATGCCACAGGGAGAAAAGTCCCCAAGGGACACGCTGAATGGTGGCATGAGAACGGAAGGACAGCAGCCTGAGCTGTGGGTCCCACTAAGAAAGAAAAGACAAATAGATGGTGATGGAAGAAGTGACTCTGAGCAGTGAGCACGCGATGCCATAGGCAGATGACAGATTCGAGACTGTACACTTGAAACCTACGTAATTTTACTAACCAATGTCACTCCAACAAATTAAAAAGAAAAAAAAAAAAAAGCAGACCTGTCACTCGGGCCCTGGCCTGTCACAACAGAAGGGCCACAGGACGTGCAGACTCGGGCCAGAATCCGAGACTCTCACTCACACTTTCATTCACAAAGTGTAAAACCATGCAAACCACCACCCAGGGAACTGTGACCACTTACCCCTGGTTTCATTTTTAACCCACGCATTGATGGAATCACAGGCCGAGGCTGGATTCCCAAAGTTCAGATTCCAGACTTTGCACTGAAACACATATTTGTTCCGTGTAGCAAAAGGCTTCTCGACGGTAGTGCCGTTCTGCAAAAACATCGCATTAGCCAGTGTCACAATATCTTTGTTCTTCTTGGCGATGATGGCCTTGTTGATCTTCTTTAACACTTTCCCAAGTCCTAAAGGAGAAATGAGAAGATGCAGCAATATTTCCACAAGATTTCAGAAATGTTATGTTTCAAAGTGTCGTCTATGTTATGGCAAATAATAGGCGGACAGGGCGTACCATCTGAAATGGGACAGAAAACAGTGGCTACTGTTCGTCTGGTCAGCCTACGGACAACCTTGAATTTAGCCCAGTGAGATGAGGCTGACCTAATGTACCATTTGAAATGGGACAGGACCGTTGTTTTCTGTCCCTTTGAAAATGGTACGTTTGGTTGGTCTACAAATAAGAACAGCGTAAACAAGATACGCATGAGTAGCAAGAAGACTGTGTCTTTTGCTTTCTGAAAAGGGGGAAATAAAAGAAAGTACAACTATTAATAGGTCTAAAGATCAGTTGTGCTTCCAGCTGAGTTAAGGCATTCTCCACACCTTCCCCATGGGACCTGATTCCCCTGGGAGACCTTCCTGGTAGCAAGTCAACAACAGGAAGGGTGGTGAACTCCTCAATTATGTAGTCATGGGGGGAGGGGAGGTAGATTAAAGGAATCTTCCCAACCCATTCTCTTTCTCACTTAACAATATCGAGCGTTATTTCCTTTCCTGCCAAAGATTTTTAACAACGTGACTCTCTTTTTTGTCCCTTGGGAAGAAAAAAAAAAAATGAATAAAATAAGCCTTGAAAGACTAAAAAAATCGTCACGTGCGACCATCCAAGAAGAGTGTGATTTTTACTTGATGTCGAGCTCAGAAAGTTCAGGGGATTAATTTTATGGCAAGGTAAGCTTTATTTCACAAAAGCCATCCACACCTGCTCCACTTTGCTCCACTTAGTTTCAGAGCATTGAAAAGAGGAAAATAAGTTCTAAGGATGAAACGTGTTTCCACGGAGAGCTCCGGCTACAGGTCCTTCATACTCGCTTGGCGTCTTTTCAAAATGACACTGTCTTAAAACCTCCTGCAGAGTGACCTTGATGGCTTTCTGGAGGGTCGAGGTGTCACTCTGAGAGTGCCTCTTTCGGAGATGCTTTAAGTGGGGGCAGGGTAAAGTCTCCCCTGCTCCACAAAGAAGCGGCTGCCCCACCCAGGGTCCTGGGGGCAGGCCGAGCCCGAGGGCAGGCCCATTTTGTAAGTCAGGGAGCAGCAAACTTCAGAGGCAAAGACCAGGCCTGTCCCTTGCAGCCACGCTGCCTCCTCTTCACACCCGGGTCTCCTGCTGGGACCAGATGGGGCCGATCTTCCCTCCTCTGCCTCCATCCTCATGAAGAGCATCACTATTGTGAGTTCTCAGAGGCTGAACCTGAACAACCACTTGGGCTCCCTCACATGAGCATCTCATGCCAACTGAAGTCATAATCCACAGCACAACTGTTAGTGATTTTGGAGCAAGAAGATGGGGGAGGGTGACTGACAGGCCAGCGTCAGGAAAAATTTGGAAATACTGCTAAAATGAATGTGGCTCAGCATTAAAGCCAACAACAAAAATCCAGTTGCTATTTTGGAATTGGATCGGCTGCCAGGGCCCGGATGGCACTAGGCAAGGCCATAAATTCTAGCTGTGATCACTACGAAGTTATAAATCACCAGGAGCTTTCTGGACTTCCAAGCAAGGGGCAGAACAGCGTGTTCCAAGCACTGAGTCTTTCCCTGCTTCCAGCAGGTGAGCAAACCGCACACTCATGCAAAACCTGAATGCCACGTAATCGGAGCAGGGCGGGCAGGTGTGGGGTGCTACGTGGAGAGCTCCGTCAACAGGCCTGAGGCACAGAGAGAGCCCTGTGTCAGGCCTCCTCTCCCAGCTGAAGGTGTCAACACACTCAGTTCCTAGAACATCAAGCCTAGCAGAAGGGGCAGGGAAAAACCCCTTGTTTTCCAATAAGTCACGAACAACTAGAAAAGTTGTCACAGAGGGCTCCGAAGCCAGCCCTGCTCCCTGCTTCCCCGCGGTGAGGAAGAGGTGGGCGGAAGGCTGGTGCTGGGTAACAAATCTTGAGCTAACACAACATAACAGGGCGAGGACGTAGAGGCTATTTGGTTACATTTCAATAAGGTTAACTAAAATGAGCATTTTCTTTCTAGAAAACTAAGCTTTTTCCATTGAGCCTTACTTAAAGAAAATACTTTTTGTAGCTTTGTATTTTGAAATAATTATAGATTTGCAGGAAGTTGCAAAACAATATAATATATAGGGTATCCCATGTACCCTCCACTCAGTTCCTCCTGATGGTGAAATCACATGAGATGACAGAACAGCATCACAATCAGGAAATCGCCTTGGTACCACCCACAGAGCTCATTCAGACTGTGCCTGATTATTATGTGTGTGTGTGTGTGTGTGCGTGCGTGCGTGTGCGTATGTGTGCACGCGCGCGTGTGTGTGCGTGTGCGTGTGTGCGCGCGTGTGTGTGTGTGTAGCTCTACACTGGAGCACTGCGAGATCAAGTGATTGATCCAAAGCCCCACAGCTATAGAACAGAGGCCAGAATCCAGTGCTCCCAACTTCCAGCCCCGCAACATCTGTCACTGAGAGGAGACTGGCATCAACCCCAGATGGCACCAGTGAAACCCCTCCAGGTGGATCCGCTGGCTTTTCGGGGCTGGAAGCGAAGACCGAGCCGGGGCCCGGTGGGTGCGGCACCACTCCCCGCGAGGCCTGCAGCCAGGGCCGCGCACGCACCGTTCACGTTGTATTTCATCATGGTGGCGAGCTGCAGCTTCGTCCTGCCACTGGCTCCGAGCTGCAGCATCCCCAGCACAGACGCGATCCCATGGGGGGAGATGACGATGTTGTCACGGGGCCGGGACTTGACCATCTGATTGAAAACTTGGATCCCTAAGTCGGAGCTGAGTTCCTCCAGAGGCTGCGGATGGAACGGCAAGCACAGGGAGGGCAAGGTCAAGGTGGCCACGAGGAAGACGGGGAAACGCCAGGTCATGGTGCTCGCCAGCAAGGCCAACCTGAAAACGAGATCACAGCAAGAACACTTACATTCGACTTCGGGGGGACTCTGTATTCAACTGCACACTGCACACTGTAGTCGGTGTAATTAAATCCGATATATTTAAGACGGAACCGCGTAGATTAAGTCGGTTTTGACTGTCAGTTGTTAGGGGGACGGAGAGGAGGATGAGAACCCCCGCTGGCCGGCCCCGACTCTGTGGCAGACACAGTAGTGATTGTTCCTTCTCATAACCACTGTTCACTTAATTAAACCGACATTTACTGGGTGCTGCTGGGGTCAGGCCCTCGTCTACGGGCTGGGCACAGGACCGCAAAAGAGGCGGACGAGGCAAACCCCTGCCCTCTTGGGGTCTGCGTTCTAGAGGGGGACAGAAAATAAACCAGGAGACGATAAAGTGACTTCAGAGAGGGATCAGGGCCCGGCCAATGGCACACAGTGACGTCAGCAAATGAAGGGCTGGGACAACACTAGACAAGGGTGTCACGGAAGCCACCTGCCCACGGAGAGAACCCACGTGAGGGGACCTGAATGATGGGAACGACACAGCCAGACACTGAGCAAAGGGGGAGGGCACGCCGGGCGGCGGGATGGCAGGGCGGAGGCCCTGAGCGGGGGACAGATGTGGGGTCAGTGGTTGCGGGGTGCAGGGGTGGGGGGCAGCACTGGGAAGTGAGGCACCTGGAGGCAGTGAAGGAGGAGGGGCCAGCCCCAGAAGGGCCCGCAGAGCCTGACACGGCTCCTGGGTTTCATTCTAAGGCAGAAACCACTCGGGTCGCTGTGATTATCGTGTAACGCCATGGGGGCTGTCGGGGAAGCGTCCCGCCACGTAACACGAAAAGCGGAGGCATTTATGGCCGGTTTGCCCAAACTGCCCTCATAGGCCATGTATCCCATTTTAACACGCACACACTGCCTTCTTAAGGAATTGCTGGTTAAAATCAATTGAAGTGACACCCTTAAATCTATAATAGGGCAGAAAATTGGTAAATTTGTCAACTGTGAGGATGGCACTGTTCACAATGACATTCTCCATTACGGTGACTTTTTTTTAAATGTGCTTTCTTCCTTATTACCACGGACTGCGAGCTCCCTTTGGCCGTGACAAATAAGAGGTAGGGAACTTCCATGTGCTAATGGAGAAGCAAATCTTTCATTCAATAAGACCCTTGTAACACGAAAGCAGAATCCGTGATGTGGCTCACTTCGGCTCTTCCCTGACAGACCTGAGCTCCCGCTAAGCACGAGCCAATTTGTCCTCCTGTCACACGCGTTAGGCATTACATGGGGGACGGTGGGCGTGTCTGCAGAGGGTAGAAAAAAGGGGAGCCTCTTAGGAGACAGATGACCAAGAGTGAGGGGAAATAAGGTCTGTAACAAGCTTGTCCAGCCCGCAGGCCGCACGTGGCCCAGGACGGCTTTGAACGCGGCCAACACACATCTGTAAACTTTCTTAAAACAGTATGAGATTTTTTACAACATTTTCTTTCTTTCTTTTTTTTTTTTTTTTTTTTTTTTTTTGGTAGCTCATCAGCTATCGTTCGTGTTAGCGTATTGTATGTGTGGCCCAAGACAGTTCTTCCAATGTGGCCCAGGGAAGCCGAAAGGTTGGACACCCCGGTCTCCATGCTCCAGGGAAAAGAAAGGGCCCCTGGGGCACAAAGCCAGCGTTGGGTGTTTCCTGCCTTTCTTTCTATCTACATGTCCTTCTTCCAGCCCCAGGACATAGTAGGTGTTCAATAAATACATGTGGAATGAAACCTGGGGGTTAATGTACTTTCTATTTTGGTTCATTATTATTATTTTTTTCATCGCATCAAAATCATGTTTGTAGAGTTTGTAAAGTGACTGTGCTGAGTCCTCACCCTCACTTCTTAGGGCCACTTTCCAAGGACAGTAAAATTCACTGGGGTGGGACAAGGACTGTCAGCCAAAGGGTTCCCTGCCTGTGACCGCCACATACAGGGCCACGAGGTGAACCACCAAGGCCATCATTCAAGGTGATGTTGCAATTTTCTTTTCTTTTTTTTTTCTTTTTTTTTCTTTTTTTTTTTGCTTTTTGGTATGTGGGTAGCTCCCTGGCTGGGAATCAAACAGTGCCACCGCTGAAGCTGCTGACAGTGCCACCGCTGAAGCCTTAAGCCACTACACCACCAGGGAACTCCGCATTTTCTTACACTTAGTGAAATAAGCGCATTTTAAAAAATGTAGGGCCTTCAGAGCATCTCCAGAGCTTAACGATAAAATAATTGCATAAATGCAGCCTGTCTAAATTCAAAACCTGTAGGTGACCTACATACGCTCCTGTTTGGGGCTTTCCTATGGCCAGCGTGTCCTGTTTTGACTTTGGCACCCAGGACTGGCTCTGATATCACAACTGTCCCCTGCATTTCCTTCAGGCTGCTGGACGTTGGAGAGCTTCCAAATTCTGATTAGGGAAGCTTTCCTCACTCATTTAAATATCAGACATTGTGCCCTCCTTCCAGTCTTTATTTTATTTCTGGAGATAAATTTCCTCTTTCAAGGGAAACATACAACAAAGCCATCATTAGCATAAAATAATTTGTTCAATCTTTGCTACAAGTGGTCAAATCCCGTGACAGCCTCCAAGTTCATCAATCTGAATTGTTGACTCTTAGATGACGGTCTTTTCTGGCGTCTACCTTGGATGCACCATTTCTATCCTCGCAAGCCTCCCAAAGAAATCCTCCCAGATTAGCAAACATTTGAATATATGTTTGAATCCGCACACTCATAAAGGACATCAGATTGATTTTGACTCTGATGGCTTAAAGTTGATTCACCTAAATGTTACTGATTTATATAAGAGATTGTAAAACAGGTGGAAAGGGTCAGTAACAGACAGCAATTTAACAGCTCCAATGTCTTGGTGTTAGCAAAGACCATCTCCCATAAAAATAGTCATCTTGTTTAGCAGAATTTCACTTGGGTATGCATTTTTGCTAAAAGAACAGTTTCATTATGAACCAGGGGAAGGCTGCCATGGGTATTTTTCCTGGTTACTTGGACATTTTTTGAGAGATGTGTGTGCACAGTTTCGTAAGTGCATTGGGACGGTGTCAGAGCTGTGCAGAACTTGGAATCAGAGCTATTTTTGATTGATGTTCTGGGCATTAACTTCTTCTGGGCCTCAGTTTCCTAGGCTAAATGCTCACTCATCTAGACTCACCTGGCTTAGGCAGATGTCGAAGACTATGCTTTCACTTCTCTCCAAAGTCCCTTAGCCAGGAGAGTGGGTACTGATCCATCCATTACTTTAGGCTCATAAAATTCCCATACAGATACATATTCATGTCCAGAGAGACAATCTTTTACATAAAATAGCTGTTGGAGCTATTGAAGGCTTTGAAATGCTTACTCTCTAGAACAAGCAGAATCTCATTATGGGAAGAACACAGGAAGCTCCTGTCTATTTTTAAGAGAAAAAACACTTTAAACTTTCAAACAGGAGAGAAAGAATAAAGGCCTTACCCAAATGTATTGCATAGCATCAATATAGAAGATCATGAATTTGTTTAAATGTGTCCATTTCTTGAATAATCTTTCCATAAGAGTAAAAAAGAAAAAGGTTCCAGTTTAAGCCATCAATGGATAGAGATCATAAACCTATAAATAAAGCCATGATCACAGGCATTTCCTTCCGGACTTGGGTTTCCCTTTCCCCACATCCCTCTGGTCTGTCTGACTCCAAACCTCTCCTCAGTGTGGGCAATGTTTTCTTGAAGTAATCGAGTACCGCTTTGAGCTTTAAATGAGATTTAATGTAGTGAATAATCGGTTGGTAGTTTTGCAAATGCCCGACTCAGAGTGCAGCTCCACTTGGTACAGGCACCACTTAACCAGGGGCAGGCAGAGAAACACACTGCAGACCCGAGACTCCATGCACCGCGCCTGCTCAGGTGATGCTCACATCTGTCGCTGAATTCCAGCGCCATTCCTCTCAACTGCTAGCTGCATACTTTCACCTGGTTGTTCAGAACACCACCTGGGCCTGACAAATGCTCTCCGTGGGCTGTTGGCGGGCCCCCGGTTTAGGAAGTCTATCAGCTCTCCTCCGAAACCTCCTAGTGCACCCTCCAAAGCCTCCATGTGGGAAGCTCTCCTTGATTGTCCGAGATGGGGCTGCTCACCACCTTCTCCAAATTTCCATAGCATTTCCTATCTACACCTGCATTTTGGTTTTCACACGTGTTTTTTCCTTCCCAACTAGACTGGAAGCTCAGGGAGAGCAGGACCACACGACGAAAGTCCTAGTACCCGCAGGGTCCTATTCACGGACTCACCATTGGTCCATACTGAATCAGAGGCTGACCTAGGGGACTGATCCGCCGCTCGAGTTCGGTTTGGAATACAAATCGTTCTGAAAATCTCTGAGCCATCCAAAGTTAGAAAATGTCACATATAAGCTCGATTTAGAGTTATTCTCGGAGGGGGGGAATGAATGTGAGTTCTGGTGACGCGGAACTCTGGTTTGCACAGCACACTTGTTGCATAGCAACCACCCCAGGGGCTGGGCGTGTGCTTTCCGATAGGCCACGCCCACGTGCCACAGCTGCCTCCGCCCCCTGTCTCTGTCACTGAAGTTATCACCTGTGCCTGACATCTGCCCTGAACAAATGTCAATCCCTTAAACAGGGGGAGATTAGTAGAGCCCGTCACAAAAGAGGAAGCTTAGTTTCAACCTAACAAATTCCTCTTTTTACAAAATAAAATAATGTAAAATTTACTCACATTTTACAGATAATCCATGAGGTAACGAAAAATATTAGTATGATGTCTATCAGCTCTATTTAGTATTACAAATAAGGCATATAGAAACAGTTTGGGGAGAAAACAATACGAGAAACACCCTTCTGGTCCCAACTCTTAGCCAGAGAGTCCCGTCAATTTTAGGAGGACCCAGGAGTGTCTAACAAATGGAAAGTACTTCAACCTTAAAAAACATTTAAATGTATATATACTTAAATCTTTATGTCATTAAAATTTCAAAAAAATGCAAAAGTAATATAAATGCCTAGTACCCAACATCCAGATAAAATAATTAGCAACTTATGGTTTATTTCTTCTGCAATCAAAGATCACTTTGAAGCAAATTCTAGCAAATTTGCATCAGGATCTAAATAAGCTTCACACATTGCAATTGGCTGATATGTCTGTTGTCTTTTTTTTTTTTTTTTTTTTTTTTGGTTGGTTCCCTGAGCGGGGATCAAACCAAAGCCTAGCCACTACACCACCAGGGAACCCCCTTTTAAAAATTATTTTTAAAAAATACCTTCCCCTAGTTGCTTTATTTTTAACTTCTTCCTTGGAATATTTTTTTGAAGAAACCGGGGTATTTGTCCTGTCAAGTGTCCCAGAGTCTAGCTTTTGCTGCGTGCATTCATGTGATGCTGTCTGCCACACTCCCGTACACTGGGAGGCCCGGAGAAGGGGTCTGCAAGCTCTTGAGCATGATCTGGCCACACTTGCTTGTCTATGGATGCTTTCAAGCTCCTACAGACAGCTGAGCAGAGCTGCCCAGTTGCAACAGTGACTATATGACCAGCAAAGCCAAAAAATTTACTCCTTGGCTCTTTGCAGGAAGTTTTGTCTCTTCTTCTTTGGAGGTTGATCAGATTCAAATTTCATGAAGGTGCTGTCACCTGGTGCTGAAAGCAGGTGACAGTGGCCATGTGTCTCTTTTTTGTGACATTAGCAGCTACTCACGGTCACTGCTTGAGTACACTGTTTTATTAGGGGTTGCCTAATAGTGCTATTGTAACTCTAACTTTCTTTCTTCATTAGTTGATATACTTCTATAAAAAGAATATTTTGATAACCAACTATTGGGTTATCCTGAGATTCAGTTTGTATAGCAAAGGCAGGATAAATGCTTGATTCATTTCCTCCATGGTTCTCAATATAAGAAGTTGGTTACCCAGCATTGTTAGAGTTGACCAGAAGGTTTTTGTTTGTTTTTCCCAGTATAATTATGAACTTGTGTTTGTCAACATATTTTAAGAGTCCTGATCCACTGAAATTTTATTATCCTTATTGATGTTCAATGTGAGCCTCTTCAGGTTGGCTTTAGAACCTTCATATGACCTACAGTCTCAATAGCGTCCTTGTTTTCTGGTTTGACAAGATGTTCCAGGCTCACTCTGTGCACTTCCTGTCCTAGGTGGAATCAGCCACTTGGCTAGGGAGCGCTGCCTCCTTTTAGTGGGAAACTATTTAGAGACCACCATTGGAATACACTCGCTTAATAAACTCTAAGTTAACTCTGGGAATACTGGGCATTGCTAACGTGGAAAGTCCAAAATGCATTTACATCACTCTCTGGAATATATCCAAATATTAAAATTCAAATTATGAAAGACTGTTTACCCATGAGTGGGTTTGCCTCCCATGGCCACAGAGCCCAGGGGAGGCATGCAGAATAATGAAAAAGATGGGGGAGTGAGCTAGGCATTCAAGTTGATCCAGAATAATCAGAATAATCACCTTCACGTGACGGCTGTGTATCTCATCCTAAGAGCCGGCCGGATGCTAACAGTGCAAGTGCCTGAACGGAACAAATGGCCAACAGCATGACAAGGAGAGCCCCCACAGTTTACCTCAGGGAGAGGGGGAAGGTATGGCAACCAGCACCCCATACCCCTCCATGAAGGCTGGCATTTTCTCAGGCATTGGGGAAAATGTTGATATTCTGGTCTGTTTCTAGGATCCTCATTCTTAGTACCTAGCACTTCTTATTATTCTGCCTTTGGACTAACCACTTCTTCCAGACGGGCTACAGGAGGGAGGAAAAACAGTCCATCATATTATATTAGAATCATGACATCTCCCAACAATTTTTTCTTGACAGTTTTGCTTCCCAAAGAAATGGGATGGAAAAGTATTAGGCTGCCAAACTGAGACTTGTAAGTGGCCTTAAGTAGGACTGCACTGCCTCGCAGTCACGCCAAATGCTTCTCACCAACACTTGACCAACAGGCAAAGATTTAACTCCTAAGGGTGTTTGGCAAGAGGCATTCATTCTAGAGACCTTGGTGGTTGAGTTGAAGAGATTAAGGCTGAAAGTGACAGTCATTTGTTTTTGCAAAAACAATTGGGGTTAAGCCTCAACTATGGCCCTACAATGATGACAGGACTACGGTCTCTCAAATCTCTACAAACGTGACTGAAATATGTCTACCCAGACCTGTGTTCATTTTTCCAAATATTGACCATATTCTCTTAAGGCAGGAAGTCAGACAAAGAAGCAAAACTAACATTCATTTTGATACCCTGGGAAGTGTTTCGAGTGTTATCATGTTATCAGAATGAGTCAGCATCTTTAAAACTTCAGAGAAGAAAGAGAAAATGCCAACTGATCAAAGTGACAGCGTTTGGTGCTTTTAAATGTGCTCTTTCAGGTTACTGGGGAGAGGCTTAGAGACCTCTTTGAATTCTCTGCTCAATTTTTGTAAGACTTCAAAGTATATACTTGATCTCTGATGCTAATTAATTTAGAAAAAAGGAACCTAAAATGACTCAGGAAAGAAATGCTCAGCTAATGATGTGTATGGTAACAATGTCTAGGTACCTTCAATGGAGACACAGATTTTACTAAATATACTCTGACATCCAAATGCCTTTTATCCTCATACCATTCATTCTTAAATCTCTCTTAGGGTAAAGGGGGAAGGGTATAAGGGAAAAGGCAAATGGGGCTTTGTGAGTTGTCTATCTTTTAAAATACAAGCTTATGGGATATTTATTCTATTTTCCTTTAAGTGTTAGGAAAAAAATCTGAGGTTCAACTCCCAGTTCTACCATCTACTAACCAAGAGATCCAGGAAGGTCACCATCTTGATCAACCTCAGCTTTCTTCTGTCCCATATTAGAAATCAAATTTCAAGGGCTATCGTGGGACTTACACAAGCACAGCCAGGAAGACGCACAGTAACAGCACAGTATCTGGCTGAGATATGTGCTCAGGTAATGTTGCTCCCTTCCCCTGTCTCCCACAATGCTCAAGACCCGAAATAGTCCTTGATTTCTATTTCAATAGCTATTTATAAAGTCTCAAGGATCAAACTAAGAAAAAGGGTCAAAGGCTACTTTCTACCTTGACAAAGACCAGTCTCTATAGCTTCCTTGGACTATTTAAAACATAAATGAAGACAATGCTGGTGTGTTTCAATGTCTCTATAAGATTCGGGAGGGGTTGGATCTTGGTGGGGGTGGAGGTGGGTGAGCATATTCCAAAAAGACTTTTAATAGTTGGTGCTGAAGTATGTTTTTCAGTCTGTTGACTTAGGTCATTAAATCTATTTTATTTATGGTATCAAGTCCTATAGACTTTCTTATTGATAGGTCTTTAAGATGCAACAGCTCAAATGAAAGATTTCCTTATCAACAGCCAATAGATGACCCAAGACATTATAGTGATACTGACCAGTGGTCCTCAATCTTTAAAACAAGGTAGCATCTTTTTTTAGACATTACAGATACTTCATGACTAATTTGATTTTAAGTGTTTGTGAAAATATGATAAAAAACTACCATGAATTCATAGACATTTTAATAAGATGCAAATTATTCTCATGTATAACAGCACCTGGATATTTTTAAAGTATCACATTTCGAGACACACTGTTTTTCCACCCCAGAGGCCAAGTGGTCGGGGAGTACAAACCAGTACTCCTCAAGGTAGCACAGATCACCTGGAGGTGTAAGCGGCACCCTAGAGCTCCCCAGGATTAGGCTGAATGCGGGCCTTGCCCTGATATTGCCCCTTGGATTGGCCCCGGCCACTCCCTAACTGGCTTTCACCTGGGGCACTTCCTCAATGAATCTAGTGCACTTTCTCCTCGTCCAGGGACTGCATCTGAGAGACCACGACCTAGGAATACAACAATAAGGGTCATTTATGACATCCATCCAACACAGTATCATTCAGCTGCTTGGAAGCGATCCTTGAAGAAATTTAAAGATATGGTAATATATTTCTGATATACCTTCATTGAAAAAAGAGAACTATTTATGGTGTAATTAACTATATAAGATAATACATAGACACAGAAGGAAAGACTAGAAAGATGGATATCAAGATACTGTCCGTGTAATTACTTCTGATGGCAATGTGAGTATAGTTTGTTATTCTTTATATTGTTCTGTAGTCTTCAAAATTTCTACAATGAACACATCCCTTAGAAAGGCATCCCTTTTCTGTTTATAAAAACACAGCAGTAGGAACTCAGATCAGCTGAAATATGTAGTAAGGAGGAGCAGAAAAGGCTACAGAACACAAAAACAGTGTGGTTCAATCACAGGATCATAAAAATGTCAATAAAAAATGGCAGTTATTGGGAATAATAGAAAGATTGGAGAAATAATAGAGTGAGATCCCTTTATATACAGTAAAATGAAGGCTACACCCGATTACAACCGATAAACTGTTCAATATGTACCTGTTTAGTAAGTGGTGGCTCTATTTTGATGACCAAGACTTGACCCATTTATGTGACTAAATCTATGTATTAGGTATTTAATGGCAGGGATTGCAATTTGTTAATTTATTTATTCCCTGCATTTAGCATAGTAGCTGCTATATAATAGGGACTCAATAATGTTTTTGAAATGAATTATAGTTCAATGGAAACCTTACTATGTTAGGTAGCTGCAGCAACCGTTATCGCTAACTTTAAAAACATCCGAATTGTTTAAAACTTGTGGAATACACTGTGCACCACTGGAGAATCACAGCCATCGTTTACTAGACTCTGGACCTGGGAGCTTTATATAGTCAATGTCTAGTAGAACCCTCAACTGGAGAAGGAGGCAATCGTGGTCATGTTTTACTATTTCAGTATGATGAAAACAGAGGTCCAAAAAAATTAAGTGACCTTCCCAGACTGTACACATCATGCAAGGCGAAGAGATGTCTGAAAAACTGACGCTCAGCCAATACGTCACGCTGCCTCTTGTGATGGAATTTAAAGGGTCAACCGAGGAAAAAGTGAAGAAACACTGCCTCCTTTCTACCGCTCTGTCCTGTGCCGGAATCATCAAATACTCAAGAGCAAGCAGTGAGCACAGCTTCACAAGGCACACGGATTGCGCATGGAACATTCGCTACTCTGGTGCTGTGGTCTTCCGCTCGGAAAGGAGCGCCACTGCCCCGCAGGGGACATTTGGCAATGTCTGGAGACATTTTGCTTGTTACACCTGGGAAGGGGTGCTACTGGCATCCAGTGGGTTGAGCTCAGGGTTGTTGCACAAGACAGCTCCTCACCATGAGGAACTACCTGGCCCCAAAAGTCAGTGCCCAGGATGAGACACCCTGCTGGAGGAAGCCTTTCTGGGAAAGCCTTCCCACAAAGCAGCACACGTTTCCACTGCCCCCCAAGCTGTCACACACTGATGCCACCGACTTGCCTTCATTCAGAATCAAGGCGTCTGTCTGGAGTCCTAGACTGTTTCTTGTCCAAGCGCAACAATCGCACTGATACCAGCTGTTACGGGGTTCTCCCTGCGCACTCCAATCCAAGGCTTCGCCCCGGGGGAGAGGAAGGGCTCCAGCAGCTCACTCCTGGCCGCCCAGAAGAGGTCTGCGTTACCGTAACGACAGCTTTGGGCGTCAGCTCACCTTACCGAATTGGGCTCATCCACAGCCTGCTGCTGTAAAGAAATCGTGCGGCTGGAGGTGGGGGACACTTGTGTCACCCTGCACTCCCTGTAGGAGCCTTGGGGAAGGGGTTTACACCAGGCCCATTCACCGGGCAGTTGTTCCTCGCAGTGCAGCCCCCTGAGGCTGGGGGTCCTCCGTGCACCCCTGCTATCCTTCCCACAGAGCAGCAGAGGACTGGAACTGGGCGGACATAACCAGTCGTGAGCACCTGTCAGCCTGTCCTCCCCACACCCACACCGCCTGGTCTCTTCCCCACCCCCACCACAATTTGGGGACATTTTTTCTTCAGCTCTATCATTCTGGTTCAGGGAACAGAACTTCCAAGTACAGAGAGGAAAACCCAAACCACTCACATATATCCTGAATTATTCTTAGGACCACTGTACTGACTCCCAGGGAACTCTCTGAACTACCTATCATATTCTGCCATGCAGAATGCGCCCCCCGTGCAAAACGCACCCCCATGTGGAACGCGCCCCCGTGCGGAACCCGCTCCCCGAGCAGAATGCACCCCTGTGCGGAACGCGGTCCCAAGTAGAACGCACATCCACAATTTTGGTCCAAACTTCCAGGGAAAAGAACTTTGCTTTTAATTTTTTAATTCACATTTTTATTTGCTTATATTTAGTACTTGTTTTTTGTATTATAAAGGAATTCTAGCATTTATTTTTTAACATATTATGGTACAAGAAATTTTATGTCACAAATAATTATAGAACAACTAGATACAAGGTGCAAGGACTCTCTCTCTCTCTCTCTCTCTCTCTCTCTATATATATATATATATATATATATATATACCCAATTATTGTACTCCAGGGTATTATTTTGCATATGGATGTCATTACTGATTTCTAGAGTTACTTTTATTTCATAAGCATAAAGAAAAGAACTAAAATATTTATATAGATATGGAATTAGTACTGCCCATGTATAATGCGCACCCTCATTTCCCCCTCACACATGTGGGCCAAAAAAGTGCGCAGTACGCGCGGCAAAATACGGTAGTTAGGCAACCCTGAGGGCAACCCCCTACTTTCTTTCTGTTCCCTGGGAAAAGGGAGCAGGGCCCAGCTGGGGAGGGCAGGACACTCAGCAGGTGACAGCTGAGCGGGGGTCTCCAACACCACCCTGCGCTGAATTACCCTAAAAATGCCACCTAGGAGGCCCCACTCTGCCTGCTGGGCTGTCCTCTCTCTCTCAGAAGGAGATTCAGGCTGAGGGGGAGGCTGCTCAGCCCTGGGCACGAGGGAGGCCTTTGCTCCAGGCTGGGTGGGCCTGGGCTCTGGCGCCGCTGCGAGATGCCGTGCGCTGTCATCCGGCAGGAACTCCAGGCTCATGAATCCTTACTTCAGACAGAGGGGAGAAGGCAAGGACACCCACACTCAACTGTGGAGACAGGGCTTCGAGTTTTCTCAGATTCTCAATGAAACCCACTTGGTTCTTCTGAAACCAGGATGGGTATCCCCAGGTTGCCAGGTGGTGAACTGTTATTTGCAATTTTTAGTCAGCAAATATTAAATGCACCTTATGACAGGTATTTTTGGTATTTACTTGATTCTTTCCCCAATCCCGTAAGCACACTAAAAATGTCAATATTCTAAAAAGAAAACACACACACATGCAAGCGAACATTTTTTGCGTGACGGTGCCTTTTCGTAATTTATGACTGCATCAGTTCTTAGCTCCCCGGCCTCTGCAAGCTCCTGAAACCAACCACCCAAGTTCAAATCCCAGCTCCACTACCAATGAACTGGATGACTTCTGACAAGTACCGAATGTCACAGTGCCTCCGTTTCCTCATCTGTACAGTAGCCCCTGCGTCACAGGCCGTTGTGAGGAATGAAAAAGGGTAACACACCCCAGGTTCTTCCGTCAGTTCCTGGGTACACTGGGGGCTCAACTAAAGCCGGTCCTGCCATTTACTACCATTATCACGGAAGGTCAAGCAGCCCTTGGGTCTCTCTCTTCAGCCTCTGACGGTCTATTTGCCAACACATTTTAACAGCTCCCTTAACTCAAAATACCCCGAATTCCAATTTCTAAAAATCAAAAGTAATTTTAAATGACACCTCTTCTATTTACTCGTGGTCTCTTTTTCAATTGTGGGCCACTCTCCTCATTTCTTTGCTGTTGAAGGGATTCAAGGTTCTAGTAAGTGACTTTATCAGTGTCACCTCTGGTCACAAGTCTGCAGGGAAGGGGACCCGAGTGGCCGTATCCTCCTGGAGGCAGCAGCGAGGCCTTATGCAGCCTCCACGGATGGCCCCGGTGACGGGGTCAGGACATGACTGATGGTCACAGCGTGACTCAGGACATAGGCGTCAGGCTCTGCTGATGCCCTTCATGTTCTTTCCGAGACTGGCAGGCTCAGGAATAAGGAAAAGTGTTTCCCACTGGCTGAAACTGAACTGGGGCACGATTAGACCAAAACCATCTTTAAAACGCTTCAGTGCAGCAAAGCCAGACAAGTCCTGTCTCAGCAGACGAGACACAATGGCAGAAGTCTGGATTGTAAGCTGAGGCTCGTCACCGTTTTATTTGCTTTGATGGAGGAACTATCTAACATAGCAAATGCCCGATGCCTGCCCAAGGAAGCCCCTTAGAAATAACTCTGACGTAACTTGGAAAGGCCATCGTAATGGTAACTGAAGAGAAGAGGTAAGCAAGGAGAAAGATCTTAAATTTTAGAAAGCAGAGCAGCTTCTAAAACCCAGTGTTCTTTAAAAAATATAAATATGGGTAAAAAGATATAATAGTGCCCTTATTAGTTGTCATAGAAATTCTACGATGGGAGGGGAAAGTCCTCTTCATCCCTCCACTCGCTGTTGGTCCAGGTTCTACACCTCAGTAACCAGACACCCCGTCCATCCCAGAATCTCGGTAGAGCCTGGAAGTCATCCTTCATCCTCTCTGACCCCGTGGGGACCACGGACAAGCTCTACCAGTCTTCCTCTGAGAGAGCTGGTGAACGCTCCACTCTCTCTGCCTCCTTTGTCCTCAGTCCAGCCACCAATATTCCTGGCAGAGGACATCAGCCAACTCACTGTAGGCGCTGCCCCAGTGACCTTGCCGACAGGGAAGGCCGACCATGACCCTCGGCACCAAGACCCACATAACCCTCCAATGGCTTCCCTAGGCTCTTCCCACGGCCCACGAGCCGGCCTGCCCGGTCTGGAGCTGGCATCCTTCTAGGGACACACCCTGCTCCCGGATCTAGTGTGTCCTGTCCCTGCTCTTACACAGTGTCCAGCACGGAGCATGGGACACCAAGATGCTCTCTACATAATCAAGGCACTGATGATGAAGGCAGGCCTTCAATGACCCGTTTCATTCACTTCATGTACTAACATCGGTTCCAGAAGCCACCACCTCCTAAGCAGGTTATGATCTAAATCAAGCTCGTCCAACCCGCGGCCCACAGGATGCATGCGGCCCAGGACGGCTCTGACTGAGGCCCAACGCAAACTCGTAAACTTTCTTAAAACATCACAAAAATTATGCACGGAACTTTTTTTTTAGCTCATCAGCTATCATTATTGTTAGTGTATTTTTATTGTTAGTGTCTTCTTCTTCCAGCATGGCTCAAAAGAAGGGAAACCAAAAGGTTGGACACCCCTGATCTAAAGTATTTGGGGAAGTCATTTAAAAAAAAATTCTGGAGCAAGACTGCACAATATTGGCACTATTGACAATTTGGGCTGGAAAATTCTGTGTTGAAGGGGCCATCCTGTGTATTGCAGGATGGTTAGCAATATCCCCCTGCCCAGCTGTGATAACTGAATGTCTAGGGACATCAACAAATAAATGTTCCTAGGGGACAGACAGAGGATCACCCCTGAATGAGAACCACTCATTCAGAGAAAAATTAAAAATTGGTGATGAGGCCTTTAATTCTGCCCACAAAAATGCCTAATTAACCTATACTTTGCCTGATTCATATGAGTAAGAACGCATTTTAATCCAATATCCCTTAACCACCGTCTACAACATCATTTCAGTGGCAAGATACATTGTAAACCCCTAGTCAGGTTCATGGACCACCACGGTGGGGCTGGGCGCGGCTTGGTCCATTCTGAGACTCAGCTTTGCTTTCTGCACCAGTGTTCTCGGGGATGCCTGATGTGAAACAAGTGGCAAAGAGTGGTGGGGAAGGAACAGGAGGCCCGCGAGGGGCAGGGGGTGACAGCGGGGACAGGGCTCCTCATAGAGGATCTGATTTTTCATCTGTGTCTGGTACATGAAAACAGGAGACATGGAGAGCGCCCTAGCGCTCTGGGTCCTTCCGGAGAACCATGAGTCACTGAGTCTTCAGGCCGCTGAGCCTTCTTCTTCCCACGGTATGGCACGACCCAGGACTGAAACCTGAAAGACTGAATCTCAGCACTGCTCTGACTCCCTGTTGACCCCTCTGACTGATGGCACGCCACTGAGCTTGGAGCACCTCTTCAGGAATGCAGAACGAGCTCCTCGTTTTACCTGCCACCCGGCAACAATATTTTCAATTATTGGTTAAACTGCGAATGCCCCATGAGTCATTTAAATAAATCTCACATGAATGAAATAGTCAATTGTGTTCTCAGAGCAATTCCCAGCTGTAAAAATAGAGCCACACGGAATAGACCTTTTTTTCCTGCAGCTAATTGAAAATACTGCACATATAATGCATGATTTAAAGCACCCAGGAGAAATTGCAATTTACGTTCCTTACTTGAAAATGTCCAATCAAATGCTGCCTTAAAGTGCTCCACACATTTAAGTCAATACTGCTCGCCCCAAGCCCCAACCACTCCTAAATGTTCACACTCTGAATTGATGACCTGAGGTTTTTAATGCTCCAAGTGACTTTTAAAACAATGGCTTTAATAGGGCTGTGTTTCCTGAGAAAACAAACACTCCTAGACTTGACGGATTCAAACCTCTGGGGCTCAAAAAAAATCTCCAGAAAGCAGCACGATGCCCACCAGGAGAAGGACCGCATAGAACACCCTTCACTCGGGAGCCCGAGCAGTGATCACTTAAGTGTCCACAGCGCTGCCCTGGACGCCTCCATATCCCTGATGGTTGACCAAATGGGAGTTGGACAGGTCTGCAGAAATGAAGAAGAAACTGTCAAAGTAACAGGTGACAAAGTAACAGGCACCCAGACTCTTAGGGATCTGGGGACAAGGGGAGTTACAAGAGTCACAGTCACTTCCTGTTTTTAAGGGCTTGAGAGATTGCACAGTGCACACGTGCTTTCCTAGTTAACGGAACTAGTCCTGAGGGGTCCGCCACACCGCCAGCACAATGGCAGAAATTCCTAAGGGAAAGGGCCTGACCTTAAGAGCTGCAGACTGCGAGAAGACAGGCATACTCATCGTAGAATGTGAGTCCTAAGAGTTCCAGGCAAACAACGAAGGTGTCGATGTACCTTTATTTGACATGCAATAACATTAGGGATCATTAGGGTTCCTCCATATAGCCAAGCAGTAAGAGGTGAAAATCACAAAAGCAGCCAGAACTGACCCTACAAGCCAAGACAAGAGAGTGACTGGCAATAGGGACCATCAATGCATGGTAATCAAACTAGCAAAGGCTAAAAGCGTCAGAATTTAAAGTCAAATGACACAGTGGACACCTGATGCATAATTACTGAATGCATGAAAGTACTACTCATCATTTAGTGTTACTCCTTAGATATACAAAGCTCCAACCCTTCGTGCTTGTTCCCCAAATTACGAAGCTGAATTAGAAATAACGACATGAAGAAATGAGGCTTCAATAACCTGTCACCAAGGGCTAATGTTTTATGCCATCCATAACTAAGACATAGATAGCCCCAATATTTGGGGATGAAGGCACCTACTATGCACAACTCTGATGATAATAGTTAGCCTCCCTCCTGTGCTCTGACTAACTAGGGACAGCCCTGTAGGCCACAGGCAACTAACCCAGGTGGAGTTGTGACCTCAGCTGTCATCTGCCTCACTGCTTTCAGATCCTTATCAATTAACCTTCCCATCCTTATCAATTAACAAGTGAGCCTCCCGTGGAGACCTTGTTAATTTGGGGGATAGGCGAATTGGCCCAGGGGCCATGCTCTCACTCTTCCCTGTCTCATGCGCGTGGTGTCTGTTAGTTCTCTCACCTGCAACAACCCTGCCGAAATCTCCCTTTTCGTCTATGCTCCAGGCCACGGTGCTATAGGAGAGCCCACCTAGGCGAAGGCTTCTCGCACACCACACACATAAAACGCAGCGCCCAGGCTGACCCAGGCTGACCCAGACTGCGTGCTTTCTTCTCCCTTTGGCATCACCGAGCGTTTATTTACAGTCGTTTTTTCCCGGGGCAGACGGAGGGAAAGCAGGAACGTGCTGAGCGTGTGCTACAGGAGCTGAGAGGGCGGAAGGAAAAGGAAGAGCTCGTGGTCGCCCAGGCAGCCTCCGAACACACCTACATCCCCAAGGGGGTTCATTATGAAGGTCGGGACATAGACAGGCAACACCTTTCCCTCTGAATAGATCCCGACCGTGTGCACATCCCCGTGATCGTGTCATCTGTCTAATTTCTCACATGAGCCTCTGGGGTACAGTCGAGGCAAGAGAGAGTCATCTTACCATATCGCAGAGCAACGAAGAGGTGACAGACCACACGGAAATGCCGCCACCATCCCCGCCACCAGATGGGCGTGGCCAGAGGCGTCTCCCAGGGGAAGGCAGAGATGCTCCGGCCACGTGCCTCTCACTGTCCAGTCCCTCCAGGGCCTTTGTCATTCCCTCCGTCAGAGCTCAGGATCAGCGCCGATCCCATTCTGGAACTTTCGCCTCTCCTTTTGCTCTCAGATACAGAACGCTGTTTCTAGCACATCTGATGACCCTGTCCCACCCAACAATCCCACGCCTCCCACCCAAGTTCTGGTCAAGCCAACTAAATAAACCTTGTCACTGAGAGTAGGCTGACCAGACGTACCATTTTGGACAGGAGAGAACGACGGTGCTGTCCTGTTTGAAATGGTACATATGGCAGCCTACTGACACCTTGAATTTAGTCCAGTGGGACGAGGCTGACCAGATGTACCGTTTGAAACGGGACAGGACTGCTGTTTTCTGTCCCGTCCAAAACAGTACGTCTGGTCAGCCTCCTAATATGTAAAATCACATATGCATATATTACAACTTAGATGTAGTGCTAATGAAGTAATTTAGAGTCTTCACTGGTATCTTCTACATCCCTGCCATCACCTTTGGGGCTGTCTAACCATCTCCCTTTCTTCCCAGTTGCCTCTGATACAGTACTTTCCAAATCTATGTGTGACACTGTCACTGAAAAATCTGTCTTAGGCCATGAGGAGCCCTTCAGGGAGCATCAGGACAGTTGCCCTCGTAGAGGTAAAAATACATGCACGATCCTGCCAGCGCATTGCTTTGAAGAATGACACTTACTCATCTTGATACAATTTCGTTTGACAGAGTGTAGCCACCTCCTCGGCAAACCTAGCTCCTCGTCTCCCCAGAACACGGAGCTGGACTACATTTCCTAGCTTGCACTGGGAGTGGGAGGGGCCAGGAGACTAAAGCGTAGGCAGTGATGGGGGACAGAAGTGACGCGTGCGGCTCTCGGGCCTGGCCCATGGCAACCCGCCACGTGCGATCCTCCACGACCTTTCTGCTCCCACCGGCTTGCTGCTGGTCAGTAGCATGCCCGTGGTGACCGCCTATTAAATAAACTGAACAGAGACCGGGTCACTGACAGACACACTCGTTCTGGGCTTTCCGCGAGTGGAAAACAATCTTCCATCACGTTTGAGCCATGGCACACGTTTGGGTTTATTTGTTACAGCAACGGGTGTCACCTCGACCGACGCGAGGTTCAGCGTTTGGAAATCGTCGTGACCTCAGGCATAATGACTGAATCTGGATGCAGTTTCGTTGCCTCTTTGAAAAACACCTTTCCGTCATGCAAACTCTATCAGCATTCACAGCAAGGACGCGCAAGGGGTTTCGGGCGGTGAGCCTCCCCGCTCACTCAGCAGTCTCGTCTCTGCAGCGCTTCCGGTGAACTCCGTGGGACGCACCGGGACCTCTGTAAGATGGAAGATTTTGCAAGGACCCTGATACAGGCAAACTCCTGCTTTCTCTGAGGAACAATTCTGGGGATCATTTTGATTTCATGCATACCATTTTTAAATGAGGACACTCTCCTTTCACAGACAAAATTGCACATTTTAGTGTCTTATAAGGCACTCCCCAGGCACCATTTTGGCTTGCGTGCCCAACCCAGAAGAGGGTGGGCCTCAATGCTTTTTGTACACTGCCACGTCTTATAGTCATGAGTGTCCAATGAAAGTAAAAGTTACGTGAGAACAATGCTTCACACCTTTCCCAAGCTGTCCACTAAACGTCATTGTCTTTTTTGAAAGGGACCCAATCTCTTCCCTGTGAAGGAGCCATCTCTTTGCGTTTAGCCATAGAGAGCACGAGAGAGACTAATATGACCAATGCATTATTATCGATGCAAGTCAATAAAGAGCAATTCCACAAAACTTAGGGCAAAGAGGGTTTTGTAGAGAGTAATGTGAAAGAAAAAATAAATAAGAACTACATGACCCACAAGGGCTATCTAGGCACTGGTGTTCATCAGCAATGTGCCAACACTGCCCTCTGTGCACAGACTTCCTCTTGCCCACGCTACCCTTGAACTCCTGTGTGTGAACAGGTGTGGTGTTAGCACTGCTGAGCCTCCTGGGCTTCTGAGAGTGGGCATTGTGGCCCTCATTTCACGTGGAAGGAAGTCCCGACCTGGCAGTGCCAGCCCCTGCCCACATTCCCAAACCTCATGCAGCCTCCGGGTTTCTCATCTCCAATATGACCCTGGGCCACTGTGAGCATGCAGGGAGGCAATGTGTAAGGTGCTTCATGGCCCCCAGCTCACACTGGCCCTGGGGACTGCTCAGTCATCAGGGGTACACACTCCTCCCCGGAGGCCTTTCACACCAACAGGGAGGGGACAGGAGGACTGTCCGGCAGCCTCCCAGCAACTCAGTCCATACTGACCACCCCAGTCTGACCCCCGGGCATCTCACTGGCAGCATTCATCCTGGGCAGCGGATTAACGACCCAGTGCAATGTGAAGGTCAGGGTGATGGGTCTGCTTTGGAGGAACAGTTTGTCACTGTGGTGCACGAATACAATAAAAAGCAAACCGATTCTGACGCAATGTCACTGCTGCCTTTGAGACCTCTGCAGACCACGTGGTGCCACTCTTCTGCCCTACCTTGAATTGCTAAAACACCACGGGTGTGCCTTTCTTACCAAAATACAAAGTGTCCTTCAAGGTCAACCTGGTCTGTGGATATGTTGGTGTTTCTCAGAGTGCCTGTTCCAGGGTGAGTGCTCAAAAACTAGCTCTTAAACTGAAAGTTGCCCACACAGATGACAACAGGGCTGCCACCTTTTGCTCCTCTGACGTCCTGTGGGTCAGATTCATCCCGACTATGTCTTGGGGAACCTCTCTGCTCTCTGGGGATCATCCTCTTTCAGATCATGGGAGTGAACAACGGAGAGAAAAGGAGGCATGAGTCTGCCAAGTGGCTCTAGGGAATAGATGGTCGCTGTCCCCAAGTCGGTGAGGTGCTCTGGGGGCTAACCAATGATGGGTGACAGGCGATGCAGTTCTGTCACCAAACTGTACCCCGTCTTAGCATCTGAAGAGGTGACAAGTGACAGGAGCACAAACGCGAGCTCTGAACCTGCTACAGCCCTGACCTTGCCAAGTGACCTAAGTCACTGTACTTCCTATTTCCTGTCTGTGACATGGGGACAGTAGTGTCTTTCTCTGCAAGGAAAGTAACAAGTCCATCATCTCCATTCTTCAGTTTGGAAATGGAGCACAGAGAGGGAGTGCTCTGTGGCCTAAGCACAGAGCTGGGGGTGCAAACCCAGGTTCATTTGACCCCCACACTCATCATCTATGCAGCAGCGTCCGGACCTTCCCTCCGTGGGTCCTGCATTGTCACTTAGCCACCACTGTTCAGTCTCAGTTGTTCACTGAACACAAGGCTTCAGAATCAAAAATCCCCACCACCGAGCTATGCAGACCTCGAACGACTAGCTCCTGGGGGCAGCTCAGCAGCGTGCTCCAACACCTAAGTCTCAGTTTTCTTACCTATAAAAAAGGACTAATCTCGACCTTATGAGGGCTGTTAGAATTCAACGAGATCATACAGAAAATGTGCTCAACAGTACTTGACACCATGATGGTCCATGATCTTTCACTTCCTTCTCCTGTTTCAAGCACCTTCTGGGCCAGTGCTATGGAAGGAGCCCAGAATAATAAGATAGACCAAAAAAAGTCCTTTCAAGGGCGGATAAGACACACACAAAGTAAAACACAAGGTAGAGAGTAAGACCAAAGCCTAATTTTGCCATTGCACATGTAAAAAATATACTTATCCTACTCAAAGGAATTTTAGGCTAATAAATGATACACGTGTGTGGGAGAACTCTGTTGTAAGGACTTGCTGAGCTAATTCATGTTAGTACGATTAGTGCCTTGATATCATTACTTACTACCTTGCTGCACAAGAACAGCTTGACGATACTTTGGCATCTCTGGCCAACTGCTATTCTGATGAACGTGTCATTAAGAAATGAACACAAGTTTGGCATAAGACAGTGATATACTATGAGCCCACCAGTAAATTAATTTCAAAGAGAAAATGCACATCTTTAGGCAGCAGTCACCACACGGAATCTCCCTGCCTTCTCCGGTTCTATGGTCCAGGCAACAGTTCAGAAGTGGCCACACGCTGAGGGCTGTAGCAAATCCCAGATGGGTATTTGCCAGGAAAATCCTAAAAAGTCCCCTTAATGGCAGCAGAGACTGCATTTCCTACCCAGGAATGTCTGCCGAGGTTAAGCCAACGTGCATAGAACTCTTTTGCATGCTGAGGGCATCAAACCATCATCAAATGACCACGCATCTTAAATACATTCAGCATGTGTTGAAAGTGGTTATTTCCAGGTACCTGGACATCACTGGGTACGGTAAGAATGACTTTTCACAGTCTAAAAAAAGCAAGAACAAAAAGAGAAGACGCGGGGTGCTACGCTTGCAAAGACTGAAACATTACACCAAATAGATTGTTTCCCACTCCACAGACATTTATTCATTCTTCATTTATAACATAAGAAAGAGCACCCAGCCTGACAGGGTGAGCCTGAAAGGAGCCCCCAGAGAGACCTCCTGGCAACACAGCTGCCTGCATGTCCTCAGGCAGGTGGAGGAAGGGGGAGTTTAGCTCGTGCACTGGCCACCCTTTGCTCCACGGCCAGTACCAGAAGAGCCAAAAGCCTGCGGGAAGGACAGATGACCAGCTGATCACTGGGAGAACTGCCAACCGAGAGCCACAGAGGCAAGGGGTCTGGAAACGAAGCATGTGAACACACAGAGAAAGTCACTCATTCGCCAGGTCGAAGACACAGTGAAAACATGCATCCCGGAGGTGTTCAATGCTCGCCTCGATGACTGTGACACACAGAAGCCCAGCACCACCTCGTGCCCTGCATGTCAGCTCCCCTGCAGCCTCTGTGCTCAGCACCCAAAGCATAATCTCCACTTCATCCTCACAAGACTTAAGACATGGCTACCTTCATGCCCAACTCTCAGATGAAGAAACTGAGGCTTGGAGAAGTTTAGTCAATTGGTTATCATCTCCTGGCCTCCAGCTAGTAAATGACAGAATCCAAATTCACGCCAAAGCACATTGGCTCCAAATCCCCCACACTCCCAATCACACACTCCACTAAGGAAGGGGAGGAGGAGGGGGAGGGAAACAAGCTATTTAGATGCAACAGATTTTGAAATAAAGGTACCTATTTAAAAAAAAAAAAAAGAACTCTAAAAACTATACAAAGAAAAACTAAATCTCAGTGTTCCAAGCTAAGTCTCCACACATTTATGGAGTTCCAGTGAGCACCTGCTCAAAACCATGTCACCCTTTTCCCTCCGTCATGCTGAGTCGTACCCAGCTCAGCCTAAGTCATTCCCTTGGACTCTGGGTGAATGCACTCTACCTTTTCGGCCCAAAGGTCAGTACTAATTTTAGAGTTGGAGTCCCAGGAAAAAATAAAGTGTCTAAGGAACAAACTGGGGGTGGGGTGGGGTCAAAGGCATAAAACCCTTACTTGAAACACAGCACAAAAATATTAGCCCTCTTCCATCTCGTGGGATTTGGCTGCGTGACTGAAGGATATCACGCAGCGAAGTGAGAAGGTGGTCTTCTGAGAGGAGGCCCAGATACCCACAGGAATTTCTTTCTGAGCAGTTTGTATTATTTCTTTTTTCTTTTTTTTTTTTTTTAATGTGGGTGGTTCCCTGGCTGGGAATCGAACCCAGGCCGCAGCGTTGACAGTGCTGAAGCCTTAGCCCCTACACCACCAGGGAGCTCCCTTGTAAGTACTGACGGGATGGAGATTTGAAAACTCACAGGATCAGCTCACAGTTCGCATATATATAGGCTCTGGCATTGGCACACAGAGGTCGTTGCATGCAGGACCGTGGACACTTCGGCTGCTCCACACCCTTCCCTCCTAACTGCACAAGTGGAGATGGTGTTAGTGTCTGTCCCAGTCAGGCATAAGGCTCAAGGAGCCTCCACCTACTGAAAACAAACACTAATGGCAGTTGGAGTGACTTGCTTGTCCAGCTCAAAGTTCCTTCCCCATCCTGACAGGCTGGAACATGTGGCTCAGACTGGCCAATCATAATGTCTCATTGCCCTGACCCCAGCCATTGGTCCAGGGAAAGGCACATGACCCAAACTGAGCCAGAGAACCTCCCTAGGCTTTTCCAAGTGGAAGGGACAGAAGCCCCTCCTTCCTCTTGGATCACCACGCGGTAAGCCGGAAGCTACCTACAGTCCTGGTCCCTGACTAAAGACAACCTCCTGGGACAAGAGATGTGGAGGGAGAGAAGAGAGCCCCCGGCCCTGAGTCTCTGGTTCCAGTCACTTCTGGAAGCAGAGGCACCTCTGTCATGCCCCGGGGCCACAATGTAAGGGAACAGCTCACCCCTTGGACTCCACAGTTTTGGGTCAGTTATTTCTATTTCTGCTCGTAGTGCATGGCTCATATCATCTAAATGGTGACCAAATCCTCCATAGCATTTCTTCCTAAGCAGACTCCTTATTTTAAAAATACAAACTAAAGATGAGCGGAGGAAGCAAACACTGCCACCCTTGACATAGCATTTTCTTTAAAGAAAAATCTATTTTCATTCATTTATAACCTCCTTACTCACTGTGAGCGGACTGTGGATTGGTGCTAAACGTGCTCACACACCATATCCACTTTCAAGATTTGGTCCATAAAACTTAGGCTAAAACAAGTGGTTAATTTTTCTACCAGCTATCGAATTGGCACTAAATGGAGGGGAAATGCTGGCGCTATTTTTAGTATGCACTTAAGAGAAATTCCCCAGGTTACCGGAGTTCTGTTGGGGAGAGGGGGCCCTTGCAAAAACACACAAAGTATTAATATATTTACCAAGGTTTGCAGTCACTACAAGATGTCCATTCTGTGTTTTCAAAGGATGTATTTTTCCCATTTACACTAAAATCTCCTCCACATTATCTTTCTCCCAAGAATGAAGTGATAAAAATAGAAAGGCACAGTGGCTTTCAATTCTGGAATTATCTTCTGAAGCAAAGGGCAAAGTCTGAGGTCAAAGTGAAGCCAGAGCCTGGGGTGTTCCCGATCTAATCTTGAACTAGGACGCGTCCACCCAAACCTCTGAAGGATTCGAGGATGAAATAGGGGACATGTTTGTCAAAACGCATGAATGGAATTACAAACAGAGGGCTGCTTAGGCTCAGCAGCCATCCACATGCACAAAAAAGCCCCAGAAGGAACGCCAACTTCTCTGGACTGGGCTTACATCCAGACCTAGAAACCCAACATCAGAATAAGGGGAGAAACGCTGAGTGTGTAAACAGACTTGGCATGGTGGGTGGAAGGTGGAATTTCTCAAAAGAGAAATAAAATCATATTAATCTTTCAAATTATTTAAATTAAATAATTTGGAATTTATCGATAACAAATAAAGACGTAGTTGACTGCACTTGACTCGATTCCACACCTAAGGTTTGTCTGTTTGTTAGAACCCAACCTTGTTTTTAGTTCAGATGCGTGATCTATTCATGAGGAAAGATAGTTGTGGAAAGAAAAGACAGACACAGTTATGGGTGGAGATAATGGTTTACAAAGAAGAGTCAAGTATGTGGGACACAATTTATTTAACATTTTTGTAAATCCCTGCAAGTGAGAACACAAATTAAATCTTCAAGTTGGCCCTCAGTGCTATATCCGAGTACTAAAGAGCCAAACTGAGTAGTTCCATAGGTTTAAAAGGAAGAGAGGTAAGAATTCATAAAGATAAACATAAAACAATACCTTTTTTTAAAAAACCCTCCTCTAGACATGAGAAAGTTGGATCAGAAAGGAAAATAAGCCAAGACGTTATAGATTTTTTAAAAAAATAAGAAACCTTGGAGATCATTCTTTCTACACATCCATTGTACAGACAAGAAAACTAAATTCTAATAAGGGATGTCCCACCTTTTGGCTTCTCTGGGTCACAATGAAAACAGAACTGTCTTGGGCCACACATAACATACACTCACACTAACGAGTGCTGATGAGCTAAAAAAAGGTCCAGGCATAATTTTTGTAGTTTTAAGAAAGTTTACAAATTGGTGTTGGGCCGCACTCAAAGCCGTCCTGGGCTACACGTGGCCCGCCGGCCACAGGATGGACAAGCTTGTATGGTTAACTACACAAATCATCGCAGCCCAGACCTTCTCCCAGCCCAGGGCTCTTTCCGCCAAACGTGGCTGAAAACATTAGCCAAAAAGCTACCATAAAACAAACAAACAAAAACAAAAACAAAAAAAGTCAGGCAGAAAGCGTGCATCCCTATCACTGAGAAGGTTAATGGAAATAAACCAGAAAGCATTCTACTCCCTCGTACAAACCATGAAATTCAGAGTACAGCCTCGCCAATGGACCTCAAGACAGAACCAAGCCAAAAAAGGTTCAGATGAGGATAGCTGAAGTGAACACAGGCACAGATGCACTTCTGTATTAGACTTCTGCTTTCGTCTTCTGCTTTTTGCTAAGGAATGTTCTGTCTGAGAAGACAAGCTTGATCAAATATATACACATTTTTTTAAAGTGAGGATATACATTAAATGCAGAAATCCCAGAACCAGGGCTGGAGGTCTGAGGGGAGAGCTCCCCTTTAAGTCCGAAAGACAAGCCCTCTTTCATAAAATGTGCAGTAAACTTGTAAAAAAATAGGAATATGGTTTAGTGCAGACATCCATTAAATGCCTGTGGGTCATGCAGCACTGCTGGTGCAAATGAAACTAAAACCCAGGCTCGGACGTAGAGCCTGGGGGGTGAAGCACGAAGCCGCCATCCAGGGCCTCCACAGGGAAGGGTGGTGGGTGCGGCGTGCACGCCACACACGTGCCTTAGGAGGTGGCAGTGTTGATTTTCAGGATGGACTTGCTGAGAAACTTGGGTAGAACACTATGTCCTCGTAAAGATGCTAGAAAGCTCACCTTTCAATATTGGACACGAGTCTTAAAAACGGGGAACGTTCCCGAGATGATGAATACAGACCGAAGACAGAGAGAAGGAATTCCAGGCAGAGGGTCAGTCGCAGTAAAGGCCAGAGAGGGCTGGGCAGCTCCGCGGGGTGAGGAGTCCGCAGGAAGCTCCGTTTTGCAAGAAAATCAAGTTCGGGGAGGGGCAGAGGCAGGGAGGCGGGAGGGGCTGACGAAGGCTTAGCGGTGTCAGGTCGTTAGGAAAGGCCAGCGGCCCAGGAGTCGGGGAGGACAGTGGAGCACTGTGGAACGTTCCCTGGCCGAGCGCTAAGGAGTTGTGGGCCAGGACTGTCCGAAGGCAGCGAGTGACTCTGGGGACACGCTGTCTGACTCTGTGTGCCGTCTGTCAAAGGGGGCCTGCCATGTCCCAAAGGCGGCTCCTGGGACAGCCCGTACCTCCTTATTTAGTCTCCCCACTGCCGTTGGGGACACTGCTTCCCGGGGAGATGTGACGAAGTGGGGAGGTGCCGAGGCCCGGGGATGCGGTCTGTGAGCAGCAGACGCTGCCTCTCGCCCCCGGCGGGTAACTAGGTTCGCTGTTAGCCATCCTGCTTACGGCAGTGCAACAGCATTTTGGGAGACCTGGTAGAACAGCCGGTGCAGACGTCAGAGAGCTCACCTTTCCGTCTGAGATCGCAGACCTGTGATGCGACACCACTCCTTCAGAGTCAGGCTTTGTCCCAGAGGCACCAGGCCTTTATCAGGAGGGACACAAGCGGATGCGGACTTGAGGGGAGGAGGAAAGGCACCCCGGCAGTTCTGTGGAAGATGGGTGAAAGGGGTACAAAACCAGGGGCGGGAGACCAGGTGGCGAGGCACTAGGCACTCCCAGGCACGCGGTCGCTGGCTCGGAGCCCACGCAAGCCAGGAAGCTGCTGCGAGTGAGGGCCGCGGGTCCAAGGGGAGCCAGGAAGGAGGCCACCTCCAGCCCCGCCGGGCACTGGACACCCCGCGTCAGCCCAGTGTTGCCACATGGGAATGCAGGCCTCAAGTCCCCGGTCCTCCTCCTACCTCTTCAAAGAAGCTATAAATCCAAGTGACATCTCAATATATCTAAATGTCCATTTTTGTATCCTGCCAGCCGGGAGGGGAACACGGGTACCAGGTTGCCGGTTCTGGACTCTAAGGCAGGGCCGGGCCGGCGTGGCCATCACAGAGCTTCCCAGGACTCCCCGGCACGGCCACGCACGGCGAGGTTCCTGCTTTAGCACCTGGTGAACTGTAGAGCCATCACCAAAAAAAAAAAAAAAAAAAGGAGGGACCAATTTTGGCTAAGGATGAAACGGGTAAGGGGGAGCGGTAAGAGCTACAACCAGTTTTGGACTTTTTGTGTGGTTTTTGTTTTGTTTTGTTTTGTTTTGTTTTGTTTGCGTGAAAGGCACAGATAAGCCACCCAACTGTAGGTAACTAGCTGGGGACATCACCCTGGGACTCACTTTTATACCTGGTGATAGCTGGAGCTGTGGACACACGGTCACCCACAGAGCAGGGGAGGAGTAAGGACAGAGCCCTGGGCCACCCCAGGAGGTGACGGCGATGCCGGGGACATCTGTACAGGTGGCAACAGCAACGAGCAAGGAGAGAAAGTGCCCATCCAGCACTGCAGGGAGGTCTACAGAGGAGCTGCAGGGGCCCATGATCAGAATTGTGGTCTTCTACTTTGGGGTGCGGGGGCCTCTAGCCAGCCAGCTTGCAGAGAGCTCAGCAGGAAGGGAGCGCTGGGAGAGTGTTGAGATGCCTGGGGAGGCACAGTGGTTGCTGGAGGTGAAGTGGAATGCAGGGATAAGGGAGGTGACAGCATTTTAATAAATAGTATTAAAAAAAAGTTCCTAGGGAGATCTCAGGCACGGACACAGGGAGGCCCTCTCTCTAACCTTTTCCAAGTTCCCTGCCCCAACTTGATTTTTCCCCCGTTATTCTACCGTGTTCATGTTTTATTATCACATGTTTTATCATAACATAATTAGGTTTGCTTTTGGTCTGTTTCCTTCCACAAGAGAGCAAGGATCTGCTATAATTACCATGCAACAGGGCCTGGACACAGACGATGCCCAGAACCCTTTCCCCGGCTGGCCTGGAGAAGGCTCGCCAGCGGTGCTCCTAGTTGCAGCGTTTACCCCGAGATAACCCGCGAATTACAGTCCTAACCTCTCCCCCGAGGTTCTGTGCTTTGAAATTTACCACGTGAAAAAAAATATTAAATACTGATCATCGTATACATTTCCGTTACATTAGGATTAGAGGTAAGTTCTGTTTAGGAGCAACTCGAAGGATAGTTTTTAATATTTTATTTTCACATTGATAAGCATGTTTATGTAAAAGTAAATGAACGGGACAGCAAGCTGTCCCCCCCTTTTTTTTTTACTTTTCCTAAACAGGAAATGGGTTGAGTTTGTGGATGACTACGTGAACTCAGAGAAGTGGGTCTAAGAGGACAACAGGGTAGGTCATAGAGAGATTTCAATCCAGTGGCCTCTACTGACTCGGTAGAGTGGGCCGTGCAGTCACCTGCCAAACTGAAGGAGGGAGAGACGAGGTCTCTGGTGTGGAGGAAGGGTTGCCACGGGACACCAGTTCCCCTCCTGGAGGGGAGGACCTTGTGGTTCAGAGACCCTGAGATGCTGAAGTTCCCTACTTCAGAAACTGAGCACCTCTCCCGAGCGCAAGACTTGGAGGACTCGGCAGCCAGAATGGGTGGAGGTCACTGGATTTGAGATGGTCAAGGATGGACAGCATCCCCCCCAATAAGGACTCTGGGACCAGAGGAGAGAAAGCCCAGGCGCCCAAGTCCACCGTGCGGCGGGGAGAATGACTGGTTGGCACTGGAAGGCCACAGGGAGGTGTGGCTGGGACCTGGCTAAGTCACCTCATTACCACACGCTGCCACCTCAAACCATCTGACTAGTATTTAATCACCCATGTCTGGAACTGAAAGATTCATGTCCTCTGAGACTGAGTCATTTTGGTCCCTTTAACACGAACAGGACATTCAGGGGAGGCAGAAATTTTCTGGATAGACTCATTGTTTTTTTAAAGAATAGAAGACGACATCTTGATGACCTTCAGTAATCTCTCGGCACTGCATAGTATTTTCAAACATTATTTGAATAAGGAATCCAAACTGAAGGGTTGAAAGAAACCTTAGATTATGTAGACGAGCACCTTCATTTACATAGCTGGAGACAATTTTTGCTGAAACACTGCCAACAGTACATAATGACTGATCTAGGTATGCAGATAGCATTGAAGGTATCTTTGATTTTTGGAAGTGGGCTTTCGATAGACAAATTAGCAATGCTTACATTTCTTCCACCTAGCTGTGTTCAACTTTTGATAGAAAACCTCCAAAGTATAACATTATCACGTAAATCGTTCCTGAACAGTTCAGAGAAGTACACTGCTTCCTGGCTTGAAAAGAGGAAGTCAAACCTTCAAACACCTTTTTTATGTGGATGCTAAATATAAAAACGTTCTCTGCAAAGTGGTCAAAGCAAGACACAGCAGCATTTGAGATGTCTCAAGAGAGACACGCGTGAAGATTATTTTCCGTTCATTAAAACACTGAAGCCTTCAGTAGCGTCTTCCATCATACCTGAAGGTAGAATATTGTCTTATGTAATAGGAGCCCTCCTTCCCTCCCCGCTCAGTTCGTAGGCAACATACCCAATTCCGCCCGGGATTCCGGAGTCCGTCCACATTACCTGTAGTCCCTAATCAGCATGGCAAACCCATCTCTGTACAAGATGGAAGTAGCAACGACCTGCTCTACAGGGTTAAATCGGTTGCAGAGGCTAACTGTAAAAGCTGTCCCCCAAACCACTGGTCACCCTGTCCCTGCTAAGGCAGTGGGAACCAGTAAGAGTCCGTGTTTCCCTGCAGGGCGGCGCACAAGCAAAGTCCTGGGTAGGGGACACCCGCGAGTATCTGGGTACCTCAGGTTCAGGGTCACGGGCGCCAGCTCGGATGGGCTGGCAGAAGCCACGCCGGCCCCAGAGCTCCCAGCGGCGGGCACACCTGGACGGCCCGGCCGGCGATGCCCCCTCCACGTCCTGCACGGGTGCTACGCGGGTTCCCTGGCGCCGGAGCCGGGCGCGCACTCCGCGTGAGACGGCGGAGAAAGTTCCTCCGCCCCGACGTCGGCGCCCCCGGGCCCCGCGCGCCCCGCAGCCTCCCCGCCAGGCGAGAGGTCGCGGCGGGGAGCCGGCGGCGCGCGGAGGGACGGTCCCCGGCGCCGGGGAAGCGCCAGCCGCGCCCCTCCCACCCCCGGGCGCCCGGGATCCGCGGGGCGCGCAGCCTGTACTCACCGCCCCTCGCTTGAGATCCTCAGTTGGCGGCCACAGGGGGCAGCGCGGCCCGAGCCGAAGCCGGGTGGCGGCGGGGCGGGGAACCGGAGGAGGGAGAGCGGCGGCGGCGGACGAGAAGGAAGACGCGGTGGAGTGTGCACACACCGGGAGCCCCAGCAGCCGGTCCGCCTCGGAGCGCCAGCCGGCCGCCGCGGTGGCAGGGGCTTTATCGCCGCCTGCCCGGCCCCCGCCCCTTCCTGCCGCCCCCGCCCCCGGCCCGCCCCGCCCCGCCTTCCCGCCGCCTCCTTTGTGTGCCAGCGGGCCGCAGCGTCCCCGCGCCCGCACTCCGGGGCGCCCCCGCGCCGGCCGCAGCCTTGGGGATGCCGCCCCCAAAGGGTCCCCGTCGTGAGGCTGCGCCCAGAAAGCTCCGGGAGACGCTCCGACCCCGAGGTGCGGCGCCAGGCCGGGCGGAGCTGCACGTGGGTCGCGGGGATCGGGGTGTGGGTGGGAGGGGGAGGGACCCAAGGGCTCGTGGCGCGTCCCTGGAACGCCAGGAGAGTCGTCTTGGCTGTCCCCTGGGAGAGACAGGGGAGCGCCCTGGCCCAGTGCCCACGGGTCCGGGTGATGATAACGGTGCCAGGTCGCGGCCGGGGAGGGGCAGGTCACCCCTAGAGGTGCTTCGCGGAGTGGCCGGAGCCGACTTCTCGGGCCGCGGGAACGGAAGAGCGGCAGCTGGTCGCCTCGGGCGCAGGGTGGACAAGGGAATGCAGAACACTGGCTTCCCGGCTGCGGTGACAGCCTGAGGGACCCGCTGAGTGCTGGGAATCCAGCCCTTGCCCACCGGTAACTACAGCTCCTGGGACCGGACTTGAGCGCAGCTCAGGCGCAGCCCTTGGGGGCCGGCGACCAATTACCGCCCGGCTCCCAGCGGTACTACCCACAGCTCCCGTACTCAGCCCTCCTTTGCGTCAACTTCGGTTTGTGGGAATCCAGCTTAATGACATAATTTATGTTGCCTTTAGACAGTGCCGAGCCCTCACCAGGAAATTCAGTGCCCCGGCTGCGAGAAGGACATGTTAGACACGGCCTTGCATTAAGATTGCGTCCCCTGATGAGAGCGATTTGGAATCTACACCGCACATGGAGGCGGCCATGCTACACCGTGTGCTTGTGTTGGGGTGAGAAAGTCGCTTTTAAGTGTAAAATCTGGGCCAGCCTAAGGGTAGTCACGGCCTCTCTCCGAGGGAAACACGCTAGGGGAGGTTTGGCTCTAAAATCAAGAGGAAACAGTACACAAAAAGGAAACCTGTTTCCTTATTTACGGTCATGCCTGATGTTCATATCCAATTACAGAGCAGGATTTAAATCCTTTTGCCTGTTGTTCCCTCTGCCTGAAATGCTCCCCGCCCCCCATGATCTTCTCATGGCTGCCTCCTATACTTCAGGTCACAACTCCAATGTCACCCACTCTAGGAATCCTTCCCTGACCACGTGAGCTAAAGGCACTTCCTCTCCTTTCCACCCTATTACTACTCTCTTCACAGTCCTCATTATGGTTTGAATTTTTTGTTTGTTTAGTTGTTTCTTGGCTACTTTTGTTTGTTTAGTTGTTTCTTGGCTACTTTACTTCCAGCTTTCCTCATTAGTATATAGGCTCCCAGAAAGCAGGGAAGAGAAACCAGTTCAATATGGTTTCCAACTCACCCTCTCCCTATTGCCTAGAGCCCATACTACACGTATAGTAGTTGCTCAATAAATGGTTGTTGACTTTAGTGAATAAGGGCCTCCTGACTGCACACATGCCTCGGGGACAGTGTTATGGCGTGGTCTAATCAGGAGGGCAAGCTGGAACTGGGAAGAATGAGGGGGCACTGGGGAGGTGAGAGGAGAAAAAGCCCAGAGGTGGTTATGAACTTGGTATGTTTGAGAAGTGGGCAGTAGCCTCTTCCAGACAGAAGGAAGTCATTCAGGGGACTAGTGGGGGGACAAACTAGAATCAAGCAGTGTGGGTGAAGCCAGGGTATGAAAGCTTGCCTGATTCCCTGCGTGCATTTCTAGCCCGATCCCTTGTTTTCATTGAAACTCTGCACTGAGCTAACTGTAGGTTCATGTGCACTTGTAAGAAATAAGAGAGGTCCCTTCTAGACTTTGCCCCGTTTTCCCCAGTTGTAACATTTTGAAAAACTATTATATCATATCACGGTCAGGATATTCACAGTGGTACATTGATTCATATGGTAAACACTTGGTTAATGATTTGCAATTTTAAATTTTTAGTAAAGCTCACTCCCAAGTTAAAAAAATGAAAGTTAGTAAGTTCATGAAAGAAATGCAGTCTCTTGTGTTAATGGAACCATTGCTTCTTTGAGGGGAAAAGTTTTCTTTTTCTAATTTGAGCATAATCAGGGTCCGGGTTCTTCGTCTCTGAAGGAGGTTTAGAAGTCATTGGGACTTAGCTCTTCTGTTTACGTTTTACTGATGCTCTTTTGCTTTCCTGTCCTACGCAGGACTGTCGAAGGCATGTTTTGAGCAATACTGTACGTGGCTTGTCAATTCTGCAGTCGGACAGGATGCAGCGTTTTGCTAAAGTGCTAACCTGAGCCCACCGACTAATGGACCTTTCGCTCTCTGTGGACATTAACTAGGACTGCCAGTGAGTGTCGCCCAAGTGAAGTGATTCCAGACAAAGACACATTCTGCCAGTGGTATATGCCAGGAATACCAACTGCGCTTGTTACAGGAGGTGCATGGCCGGTGCTGGCCCGCCTTTCTGACCCCAGCGAGAGGACACAGAAGAAATCTCGCAAACTTTCCATGACATGGAAGTGACCAGGCAGTTCGACACCCATCATTCGGGGACTGCCCCAAAGGAGCCGTGTTCTGACCTTGCTTGGTGCACAGGAGCAGCAGTTGTGCTCGTGTCTGACCCGCTTTGAAATCGGTTTCTCATAGAATGTGCTCTTCCAATCAGCGTTTCCCTTGCATCTCTACCCTGGTCTTGCTCGAGAAATCCAAATCATTAAGCACTCCAACCTGCCTCTTTTCTTCACAAGTGTATGTTCACGGCAGAATTTCATTTTGTCCGTCAATTATGTGGCTTGCCTTCGTCCTCTGATAGAGCTTCAAATTGTTTATTCCTCAAAAAAGTTGAAAAAAAAAAGTGACCTGGAGTTTCGCCAGCTCCCGCCAGTCTGTGAGGTTGGCTTTGTGTCCATGAGCCGCAGTTGAGAGAAACGCAAGAAATGCCCAAACAGAAGAAAACAAATGATCTATTTAGTCTCATTTCCTCTCTTGGAAGAGGTCCAGTGTTGAGTGCTTTGGGAGAAGATGAAAATCCCCTCACCCCACCCCCACTGCTCCCCCATACACCCTAATACTATGACCTTGTATTTAAGTAAAAGCTATCCATAGCTTCCAATGGCTGGTGGTGTTTCGTTTGCAAGAGCGACTGATGTCACGATAACAAGATAATAATAGTTGCTCCTCTCCTATCTAACACTCACTGAAAACACATTACCCGCAAGACCACTTGTTGCACAACATTATGGATGCAAATGCTATTACGTAAGATCGCCTCGGCCGGGGGCAAGGAGACTGGTTATAACAGTTCACTTACACAATTAGTGTCTGCCACGGTTGCTTTGTTATGATTTCCGCCCCCCTTGGGCTTATCAAAGGCATTTGTCTTTTTATTTCCCTTTCCAGTTGGCTTTCAAATAAATCCAATTTCCTCCTTCTGTAACTTCTGAAACAGATTAAACCACATCATGGATTTACACTTTCCAATTTTCGTCACTACTTTTCACCAAGAGCTTCAGAGAAAAGGCATCACCAAGTGCTGGGCTGAGTATTACTTTCTATTCAGATTTGGCCAAGTGGGACGGAAAACCATGGGCGCTGAGGATCACTGTGGCACTGACCCTTTCAAACACCCTCTAGCTCTTTTTCCTTTTAGCCCCAAACAATGGATGCTGCCTCCCTCCTTCACATGTGTCTCCTTACCTACTCACTGCCTCCTCCCTCCCTCCCTCCCCCCACCCTCCCCCCACACTCTCAAAGCCCTGTTACCCACAACCTCCGATGCCAGCCCCAGTAGTTTCTCATCATGCCTTAGCACCCTGATCTCTGCAGCATTCAGCCCTGGTGTTGGGCCCGTTTTCTGCAACTCCTTTGCCTGTTCTTTTGCCTCCAGTTCCTCAGCTGGCCTTTATCTTTCCTCATCGGACGTCCCCCTCCCACACAGGGGTGCTGTGCAAGTGCTTGCCTGTGCCTGTGCCTGTGGCTGTCTTAGCTCCTCCACACTCTGCCCATGGAGTGAACGGTGCTCGGTTTGTGGCCACCCAGCCTTTATTCCCGTGTCTTTTGAGCAGAATCTGGTTTCCTCTGGAGAATCCCCTCTCCTCTATGTGCCTCCCTGTCAAAAATGGAGGTCGAGGTGTCTTTCCTTCCTTTCTCCAAGGGTGGGCAATGGCCCAGAGAACTGGATCCCCTCCCAGGACTGTGAGTCCTGAAGGAGTGGGGAGAGTCACAGGAGCCGACTCATCCCAGCTTGAGGAGATGTGAGTTCCTCCCATCTGGGCCCCCAGAACCACCGTGGTCCCGGCCCCTTCTGAGTCAAGGTCCACAGTGTACTCCTAGTTTCTTTGAGCCTTTTCTACTTCTAGCCACATTCAGTTTCTGTTGCTTGCAACCAAGGACGACTAACTGACACACCCAAGTCAGATGTGTGTAACTTGGCTTAGTTCTAGGTGAATTGCAATCCTGGACAGATGACCTTGACTGCTGTCCCAAGTTCCTGCTCACATATTTCCAAAGGCCTGGCAGACACTTCCACTTAATACCACCCCCTGTCCCCTCCCACCTAATGAGTAGGAAGCCAATTAATTCTCTTCCTTCCCAAAGCAGTTCTTCCTCCTGCACCTCTGAGTGTTTTATAGGGATGACTGCCATCTTGGTCACCAAAGTCAGAAAGGTGAGCCTGGGTTCCGGCTCCTCCGCTTTCCTTGGTTCATCCCATTTCCACCGATTCCCTGAGGGAGTTAATAGGCTTTCCCAAATCCCTCTTATTCACCCCGTGACCATTACGTTTCAAACTAGTTCAGACCCTTATCTTGTCATACCTGGCCTATTCCAATAGTATCCTAAATATTCTCTTAGCCTCCACATTCTACCCACCATTGCCAACATAATTGTTCTAAAGTATTGCTTCCATCCTGCCACTACCTGTTTAAAATAATTCTAGCTTTATCAGTAAGATCCAAATTCCTTGGCTTAGGCAATCTTCTGTAGAGGTCGTGGTCACAGGCTCTCGAGTTAGACTGCCTATTTCAAAATCCAGTTTTCCCACTCTGTCATTTTTGTCCAAGTAATTTAACTTCCGAGCCTCAGTCTCCTTATCTGTAAAATGGTAGCTAATAATGGTATAACCTAGTCATAGGGTTAAGGAAGAGTTAAATAGTCGATCCATGAAAAGGGTTTAGCTGAGAGGCACATAGTAAGTACTCAATAAAAATGTATTACAATGAAAGCTCTCCACAGTCTTCCTCTACCCTCCCTTGCTGGCCTTATCTTCTCATTTTCTCTGACATGTTCCTAAAGGTTATACCAATCAGAATCACTCACTTTTTTTCTGCCTCTGCACCATTGTTCAAACCATTTCTCTGTGTCCCAAATACCCTCCACTCCCTCCACCTATAGCAGTCATATAATTTTGCATTACAAACTGTCCCTGATCTTAATGGCTGAAAGTAACCACTGCATTTGCTTGTGAGTCTCTGGGTTGCTGGGCAGGGTTCAGCTGATATGGACTTCACTTGTGCAGCTGCAGGGTTCAAGATGGCCTCACTCACGTGGGGACCCTCAGCGGGATCGCCGCAACTCTCAAGTCTACTTTCTCCAATAGTTTGTTCATCTTCATGGGGTTTCTTTTCCCCCTTGTCAGGTTTCACACCGAAAGGCTTCTCTCTCCGGGAGTTTTCTGCCAGTACTCACACTTCTTTGCCCTGTGGCTCAAGACTATGAGTGGGTGAAAATAGTCATGGCATTGTAAGACCTCTTCAGGACTGGCCATGGATGTGGCATGACGTCACTTCTGTTGCATTCAAAGTGAGTCATAAGGCAGTCTCAGATTCAAGGAAGCAGATTCTACCTTTTAATGAGCGATGTTGTATTATAGTCACCTTGACTTGCTCTAACAGGATAGCATGGCTAGGTAGCTTAAACCGGTGGTTCTCAACCTCTGGTCCGTGGACTGACTTCGATCTGCCAGAAATTTCTGGCTGGTCTGTGAAACAGTTTAAATCTCACTAAAGCAAATTTATTCTCTTATAAATACATCCTGAGAATACGAAAATATTTCACAGACCGGCAGGAAATTTCTGGCAGACCAGACTCCGTCCCCACGGACCACTGGTTTAAACAACAGACATTTATTTTCTCATGGTTCTGGAGGCTAGAAATCCAAGGTCAAGGTACCATCAGGGTTGGTTTCTGGTGGGGCCTCTCTTCCTGCCTTGTAATGGGCACCTTCTCACTGTGTCCTCAGATGGCCTTTCCAAGGGGAGACAGAGAGAGAGAGAGAGATCCATCTCAAATGTCTCTTCTTTTCTTACAAGGACACCACTCCTATCCATGACCGCTCCCTCCTGATGACCTTTTTAACCTTAATTACCTCTTTAAATGGCCCTGTCTTCAAATACAGTCACATTGGAGGTTTCAACATACACATTTTGAAGGGACATGATTCAGTCTTTAACAAGAGGAATGGAAACAAATCATACTGCAAAAGGGCATGCCCATTTTTGGACAAAATCTGCCAGCCTTCTCTATTACTGAAATAATTTTCATTCTTCCCAGTTTTCCCCTCAGCCAGGCCAACACTGATGTCGCCTCTCTTGGCACCCCGATAGCTCTAAGTGTGGGTTGCTTAAAGCTTTACATGACTACATCCTGCCTTAGATGGAAGCATTTGATTTAGGCTCGAACCACAAGACAATGGGCATTTTGTTGTTGTTGTTTGTTTTGTTTTTAAATATCTTTAAGTTTTCACACTGTGCCTTGCACAGGGAAGGCCATGATAAATGTTTTTTGAATGAATGAAACATACAATTAATTTTACTGTTCTAAAAAGTGACGGCTACTCACAACCCAAGCTCGATATAGTGCCTGTGCAGTTTCATGCTTCCGCCGCACCGTATACGTGCTCAGTCTTTTAGGTCTCTAAACCATTGCATGCTGGAAGAACTCAGCAGGCTGGAACCTGAGAGCCAGAAGGCAGGGGTGCCTTCTATAGTGCCAGACACATTGTAGAAATTAATAAATGACAGCCTTTATTGTAGTTATTACAATCCCTATTGACATTTGTTGGGGAACAGAACGTGAAGCAAGTGTTCTGAGATTTTCAGCTCTAAATAGAAGGAAAGGATTTGTTCTTTTGGGTTCCTAACTTCATAGCAGGTCAGGAAGCTTCTTGGGAATATGTTGGGTTGTCTCCAAATTCTCTGGAAGACCCCCAAGTCATCAAAGCTCAGGCAGGTTGCAGAGTGAGAAAAACCAGTCTGTAAACTCTTAAGGAGAGCTTCTAAGTAAAAATGGGGAAAAAAATAGTTTTTAAAACTTGGGAGCTGTTTAACACACTCCACAGCCGGCCACCAGGCATGACCTGATGTGTGCGCATCTTGCATCGTTGTAGAGCTGTTTGCACTCTTCGAGGTCACCATTGAGTCCATTGTGGGAAAGGATCCCATGTCCCACCTCCCTCACCTGCTTCTGCTTGTCACCTCTTCTCACACATCATGCTAGATTGAATGATACTCCCATCTCTATAAGCCCCCGAGTAAAGACTGGTTTTTAATGAAGAATAAAAATCACTTATTATGTTCTACCAGACATAGAGATCTAGTGTCACTTTTTCAGCAATCACTCCATAAAGGACCATCAAAGGATCCTCTTCAGCCTCTCCAGTCTCCCCTTTGTAGATGTCTCTCCTAAAGGATCTAGGCACAAGCAGCTCAACAGCAGGGGGTGTGTAACCATATCGATGAACATGTGCTGTGATGCCAGAGTCACCTTAGCATCCGACATCTCTTTGAAGATTTCTAGAGTGAGGAAGGGCCCTCAGGTCAATAGCTAAGCATTTCTTTTTTATTTCAATGTGTGATTAATTAAGTCTTTTAAAAATATTTCTTTATTTTTAAATTACAGTTGACACATAATATTATATTAGTTTTGGGTGTACGACACAGTGATTAGACATTTGCATAACGTATGAGGTGATTGCCCCGATAAATCTAGTACCCATCTGACATAGTTATCACCATACTGAGTGTATTCCCCATGCTCCGCTCTACATCGCCGTGGCTACTTTATAACTATTAATTTGTACCCCTTAATTCCTCCCCTCTTCACTCATTTCCCACTTCGATGGGCAATCATCAAAATGCTCTCTGTATCTATGAGCTTGTATCTGTTTTGTTTATTTGTTTATTCTGTTCTCTACATTCCATATATGTGACATCGTATGACGTTTGTCATTCATTGACTTACTCTACTCAGCACAATACCTTCTAGGTCCATCCATGTTTGTGCAGATGGCAAGATTTTATTCTTTTTTTATGGCTGAGCAATATTCCACTGTATACACGAGGGCTGTCTGGAAAAACTTCCAGCCATAAATGCCTCTATTTTTCATAGTACATGGCTGGATACTTTCCGGACAAGCTTCATAGGGACCACCTCCTCTTTATCCATTCATCCATTGATGGACACACAGGCTGCCCCCACATCTTGGCCATTGTAAACGATGCTGCAATGAATGTATGGATGCACAGGTCCCCTCAAAGTAGTGTGTTGAGTTTCTTCGGATAAATACCCAGAAGTGGGATTACTGGGTCTTTCTTTGTCTCTTATAACCTTTGTTTTAAAGTCTGTTTTGTCTGGTGTAAATATTACTACCCCAGCTTTTTGTTTTTTCATTTCCATTTTCATGAAATATCTTTTTCCATCCTTTTACTTTCAGTCTGTGGATGTCTTTTGATCTGACTTGTAGGCAGTATATGTGAGGGTTTGGTTTTCTTATCCATTCAGCCGCCCTATGTTTTTGATTGGAGCATTTAATCCATTTACATTTAAAGGAATTATTGATAGCTATGTATAGTTATTGCCATTTTATTATTCATATTATTGATCTTTTCTTCTTCTTGAAGTCCCTTTAACATTTCTTGTAATACTGGTATCACAAGAATAAACTCCTTTAGCTTTTCCTTGTCTGAGTTCAGCATTTCTTTTTTTTTTTTTTTTTTTTCTTTTTAAATTCATTTTTATTGTTAGACTTATTGGGGTGACATCCATTAGCAAGGACTACACAGGTTTCAGGCATACAATTCTACAGCTGGCCGGTTAGCTCAGTTGGTTAGAGTTCAGCATTTCTTAAAGCATAGTCCAAAGATATCCAGCAAGATCATCTTTGAGATTCTTATTAAAAAATTACCTGGAAACCTATTCCAAAATCAACTTTTTTGGCATCCCTCTGAATTGGAGTTTTCTAACAAGGCTGTCCCTTGTACCTATCTAAGCACTGATGTAGTCCAAGCCCTTATTTCTGAAGATACCGTCCTTAGGCAGGTGGTATCAACATCACCCAAGATCTTGTCAGAGACGCAGAACACCAGCCCCAGACACCTTGAATCAGAATCAACTTTTTAACAGGCTCCTCACTTGAGTCACATGCACATTAAAGTTTAAGACGACCAGTCTAACCCATCTAATACTCAAAGCAACTGGGATTCAAGAACCCAAATGATTGGGCCAAGGCTACACGGATAAACTAAGAGGCCATGTGGATGATGGGGGGAAAGCCTATGTTTGGAGTAAGAGAGACTAGGCTTCAAATCCAGACTCTCTCCTTTGCTGTCCTAAATAAAATCTTTGCTGCATGCAAGAGATGGGAAATGGTACTTTCAATAAATGGGGTCTTTTTGAGACTCTTCAGTCTAATTTAGAATCTATGGTTTGTAAGAATGAGGACCAGGGTGGGGTTCTCCTGAGGAAAGTAAAGGAACTGTGGTACAGACCCCAGTTTTCTCAGACTCCTGCCATTCCTGCTCCTCCTAGTTTGGGTGGCCCACAGGCTGACCAGACATGCCGTTTTCAATGAGACAGCACCATTCTTTTTTAAAAAATATTTTCCTACTATTGTTTTAATATAAATGTCAGTTTTGTCCCAATTTTAATTTTCTGTAAAAAGAAGAATCTTCTGTTTATTTATCCTAAGCCTGTATGCTAATCAATGCATGCAGCAAAACTACTGTCATCGAAGAAAAATTGTTGGCTCAATACATGCATGTAATAAAATTTTTGTTACTGTCTTACTTTTTCAAGAATACAGGATATTACATAACCTTATCCTGTCTTTGTCTTGAGGAAATGCGGTCAGCTGCGTGGTCCATGGTGACCTGCAGCCCATGGGTGAGGTGGGTCAGCTTCGGCCCATGCTTTCCCTCAACTTTTGGGTCCTTCTCTACCCTTTTCCTCGTGGCTGTGGGCATCTCATCCTTTGGTCCCCAGCATTCTCACACAGTGTCCTTAATAACCTTCCTAACTGGGGTTCCCCCTCTTCCTGCCTCCTGGGAAGCCCCATAAATTTGGGGCTTTCTTCCCACACCTCACAAGTCATCTGCCCTGTACCTCATTCTAGAGAAATGGCCAGTTAAGTTCTTATAAATCAAATTCAATACTCCCTTCACTTCCTTTCAGATAATATTTGCATTTTAATGAGATCCTGCCTTGTCTTAAACACTAAATAGTGAGCAATATATTACACAGTGATGTATTACACAGATATTTTGAGTGGAGTGACACTGAGATTCTTTTAGCTCCCCTCAAATTCTGCGACTGCCAGCCATGGCCAGCACCATCTTTCATGAAAACAGTCTCCAGAGATCCATCCTGTCTCTGTGCCTCCCTCCTTCCCTTTCTCTCTCTTTGCACATTTCACAAACCATTGGGCAGCACAGTCATGCCTTGTTACTGGACTGCTTTGAAACGCGTTGAATTTGGTACTCGACACCCTAACGCGACAATTGTCCTGGTCCTCGCTGTTGCTTTGGTCCTCGACACACAAGCTAGAACTTGTCGGTGTCGATGGCCTCGTGGCTCACTCCCCTTTCCAGCCAATACGAGGGGTCACATGTCAGTGACGTGGTAGCTCTTGCCTTGTGCACACCCCTTTGCAGTCTTAGCTTCTGTGGTCATTTTGTGTATTTGGGCTTGGGAATGCCTTACATTTATTTACCTATTCCTTATGGGAAAAATTTGTGTGGTGCTCACCTCCTGGAACCAATTAATGACGAGCACCAGGTACCACGGAATATGCTTAAGAACCAAGTAAGAGACAGACTTTGCCCTTAGACTTCCTGGGTGCAAATCCCGGCTCTGCCATTTACTATCTGTAACTTCAACCCCTACTTAAACCCCCCTATTCCTCAGTTTCTTTCCTGTACAATGGGTTGATGACAGGAGCTTCCTTACCAGGCTGTTAGGAAGTTCACATGAGTTTGTGTTTGCAAAGGGACTGAAGTGAACCTGGCACTGTGTGAGTTGTTGCTTCTATGAGCCAGACACTGAGCCAGGTGCTTGTGGGTCTGGAGATGAAGGACTCGGTTCCTGTACGTGCGGGTTGGAGTGAAGGGCAGACCCAGGCACGATAGTAACACGAAGCTGGAATGAGAACGGCCCACTTCGCGCCTGAAGTCCCAGAACTCCTGGATGTGAACGGCACATTGGATCCGAGCTTCCTAGCCGCCGAGGCCTTTAAGGTAAGTTGTTTAGGACAAACACCTTGACCTCACATTTAAAAAATATCTCCTGTGGATCTGCATGGAGACAACACTATGTCATGTCCCAGCAATAAGTTGACCAATTTTATGTTATATTATAATATTATAATATCTGTCTTAGTCCATGTGAGTGGCTGTACTACAATACTACAGACTGGGTGGCTTGTAAAGAACAGAAAGTTTTTCTTACAGTCCCAGAGGCTGAGAATCTGAGATCAGAGTGCCAGCAGGGTCAGGTTAAGGACCCTCTAACGGGTCACAAACTTCTCACAGTGTCCTCACAAGGTGCTAGCAAGTTTTGTGGGGTCTTTTTTTTTTTTTTAATAAGAGCACTAATCCTAGTCATCATCCCTGAGGACTCCACCCTTAGGACCTAATCACCTCGCAAAAGCCCCCTTTCTACTACCATCACCTTGGTCATTAGATTTTCAGTGTGTGAATTCTGAGGAAGACACAAACGTTCAGGTCAGAGCAATGCCTGTTAGTATGAGTTGAAGGCATGGTACCAGAGCAAATCAGGACATTTTATAAAGCAGGGAATGAAGGCAGGGTAGCAATAATATTTGTTTCAGGGACCCAAGGAATCCAGCTCTCCAATATTATTGCCTAATCCAAGGACAGATTTTTACAGCAGTGCTCACCAACTTTTTTTCTTTTCTTTTCCTTTTTTGGTGGCTTCCTGGCTGGGCATCGAACCCAGGCCGCTGCATTGAGAGCGTTGAAGCCTTAGCCACTACACCACCAGGGAACTCCCCCAATTTTTTTTTTTTAAGTCACACTAAAAAATCTTTATTTTGGAATAATTTTAGGTTTACAGAGAAGTTGCAAAGATAATAGAGAGAGTCCATCGTGTATTTATCAAAGCTTAGACATTAACGCTGGCACGTTGTCACTGAACTCCATTTATTCGGATTTCACCAAGTTTCTTCCACACAGTGTCCTCTTTCTGTTCCCGGATCCCATGCCCATTGGATTTAGCCATCATGTCACCTCTGGGCCATGACAGATTCTCAGTCTTTCCTAGTTTTTCATGACCTTGAGCGTTTTGAGGACCACTGGTTGGGTGTTTTGTGGAATAGCTCCGAATTTGGGTTTGATGCTTCCCTCATTAGTTATGGTTGGAGTCACTGTGTGGGGGAAGGAGGCCACAGAGGTGGGATGCCCTTCTCATCACGTCACGTCTGCGCTGCATTCTGTCAATCTCATCACCGATGAAGTCAACCTTGATCACGTGGTTAAGGTCGGGTTGGCCCTTTCTCCATTGTCAAGTTACTATTTTTCCCCTCCCCATACTCAATTCTTTGGATGGAAGTCACACTCCAAAAAGGCAAGTTCCACCTCCTGGAGGTAGAATTTATATCAAATGGGATTTCTCTGTAAGGAAGACCTGTCCCTTCTCCCCAAGCATTTATTTTATTCAATTATTTGGCTTATACCAATATGAACTTAAACGTGTTTATTTTATATTTGGAGTTATAACACAATCCCACACTATTCAATTTGTTGGTCGGATTTGTCCAGCTTGGGTCTCTGGGAACTCTACCTCTGTCCCTTTGACACACCCCATCCTTTGGTCTTTTGATCCCTTCCTTGATTTCTAGAACAATAGGATGCCCCAGGCTCATCTTGAGCTTTCTCCATCCAGCCCTGGAATCAATCACTAGTTTCTTTTATTGGAGGATAGCATTTACAAACCAGATCTGGGCACTGCGTGTTTGCTGCTACTGAGGCTGGAACACCTCCCAAAAGCCCCCCATGCTAAAGGTTTTTGTGCATAAATTATATCCATGGGTATAAAATGATCTACTTGGTCCCTCTTTAGACCTCCGTCTCCATTGTCCCAAATACTCACTTTGATTTACTCATGAGAAAAGGTTTTCATGTGTTCTGGTACACACTTCTTGGTAATATTGGATGCGTCCGGCCTCGTATTCATGGGAAAATACCACCGTAACATACCACAGCAATATAATCAGCTCAATACAGCATTTCTATCAGATACCCATTCACATATCAAGATGGGTACTCATAGACATTCTATGCTCAGACAAAAAAAGTCTGGCAATACCCCTGTGGAAGGTCTTTGAGATTCTGCAGCACACCGATTGCCAATCAGTGTGTAGCCAATATGGTTGTTTATCTGTAAAAGCCATTCACATCTTTTTTGCTAGAAGAATCTGGATTTTGTTCAGGCATCTCTCCATATACCTCTCTGAAACCTGTCTCAGGAGTAATTCTCATTAATCCTGGCTAATCATGATAATTCCATTCTTGTTGCCAATGCTTGGTTTATAGGTAGAAATGGTTTGCTCGGAAGTCAATTGGCAGGAGAACTTCTGAGAAAGGTTGCCTTGAAGATAAGAGATTTATACTGAATGAAGAGATCACTTTTTTACTGTAGACCAGAATGGCAGCAGCCGCCTTGTGACCACGAGAAGGAACGAAGGCAGCATGCCCAGGACGGAAGAGACAAAAGACGGAAAGAATGTGGGTGTTTCATGACGTCACTGAGCTGCTGAATTAATCAACCTGAGAAACCCACTGCCTAGGAACCCCTCGTTATACAGGGGCTGCCTGGAGAGTATCCAGCCATGTAATATGAAAAGTAGAGGCATTTAGGGCTGGATTTTTTTCTGAACAGTCCTCATATGAGATAATAAATAGTCCTTATTGTCCGGGCACTTGTAAGTTATTATTTCTCTTACTTGCAGCTAAACGCATCATAATGAATATGTCCTGCTTTAGAATATTGTAAAACAATTATTAGCTCCTTTTGTGACCCAAAGCCCTAATCAGAATTCACTTATCCATTCATTTTTAGTAAGTATTTACTGGGAAATGACAGCAGAACATAGAGATTGATCAAGTAATCACATGTACATGTGATGAACGAGTCCGATAAGTAATAAGAAGGGGAAGTGTAAGAAACCATGTGAGAATAACCGAAGGATAAAATTTAGCCTGGGAAAGGGTAGCATTGTGCACGGAAAAGAGGACACACACGAACCTCGACAAGCGCAGGATAAGGCCTGCACGGCAGGTCTTACAAACTTAGAAATCGAAAGTAAGTACATAGGATGGTCTGAACGTAAAAACTCCGGCCTAAAAGCGGGTCATGCTGGGTAGTTCATCGGAGGCTTGCAGCTTCCTTGACAAAGGTCAGTCTTTACCTTAGGTGGTGAGCCTGTCTGTGGTCTCCCTGCATCTGAGATAACGTATCTTTGAAATGTCAGGATAAATCTCCTTTTCCAGACCCCTTAGGGCAAAGCCACGGCACCAGAATACAACTCCTCATTGTTACCTTATTCCCAGAATACATCTCTATGTGCTGTCAGTGTTAATTATTAGTGGCCCTGTACTTACTAATGGAAAAGAAGTGTGTGTTTCTCTGTTTTGCTTTTTTACCCAGTCCCAGCTTTCTCCCACCTCCTTCACCTGCCACCAAAGGGTTCCGTGGGACCCTCCTTAAGTCTCCTCCTTTGAGTCTAATGTATAAAATAAGCTGTGAAACTGCCGTTTCCCAGAGCATTGTCTCAATCCAATGAGATTCTGCTTTCCGGCAACTGTCATCATTTTGGATCAAACAAATTGATAAGAATTCTCAACAGATTTGGACGCTTCTTAGGTAATACTATCAATGATGCTACACAGCGGGTGACGTGTGAACTGGGGTCTAAAAGCAAATGCAGGAGGAGGAAGGTAGTCTACGGAGCGGGTGTGGGGTGAGCAAAGCCTCTGGGCGGCAAGCTGCATGAGGCCTTGGAGGAACACAGGAAAGATTTGTGGGACAGGCAGAGAGAGTTTGGGGTGAGTGAGTGGCACAGCTAAGACAAGAGAGGTTGGCAGGGTCCAGAAGACATAGAATCCATTGTGGAATCAGAGTAAGGATTCTCCTCTCTCTCCTAAGAGAATACAGAAGGACTCCAATCTGGCAATGATAGAGCTGTACAACCTAACCAATTCGGCCCCCTTAGGGCGCAGTCATGTCACACTACGGCATTCAGAACCCTGTCACTGGGAGGCAAAGGGCTTTCTAATCAGTGTGCCTTTAAAAGGGGATCCTTGCAGGGTCTTAGAGCTCACCGAGGATGTATGTACTCCTCCGCAGTTTTCAGCTTTGTTTGCAGGGTGATTAGGGTTTGGGAGTGATGATGTAAGTTGTTTCCAGGTCAGGTTATTAAAAACATTTCCTGTGGTCTTTCAGCACCCACCGACCTACCACGGTGACCTTGGAGAGCATCTTTCTGGCAGGAAATAAGAGAGCTGGTGACCTGCATCAGACTTGGGGTGAGTGAGAAATAAACGCTCCCCTTAAAGGCCCTGTGGTTTCAGAGTTTACTTGTTACCGTTGTGTAATTACTGTCAGTGTCCTAAGACTGCTGTAACTAATCACTACAAACTGGGTGATGGCAAAAATGGATTCTCTCACGGTCTGGGGGCTGGAAGTTGGAAATCAAGGCATTGGCAGGGCTCCCTCCAAAGGGCGATCCTTGCTGTTCCCAGATTTGCAGCCGCATCTCTGTGGTCTCTGCCTCCCTCTTCACACGGTCTCCTCCGTGTGTCATGTCTGTCTGTATACTCAGATGGCCTTCTTATAAGGACACCGGTGCTGGATATAGGGCCCACTCTAATCCAGTATGACCTCACCTTAATTAATCACATCTACAAAGACCCTCTTTCCAAAGGAGGTCACATTCTGAAGTTCTGGGTGGACATGGTTTTGGGGGGACACTATCCAATCTACCATACCGATTAGCACAAGATAGAATTTATAACAGCAGCACTTCCTGAAACCACCATTTCTCTCCAGCCCACTTCCAGGGCCGCTCTGCAACCTGTCACCTCTTCTTCCCCCTCTTCCTCTCGCACACTTAATTCCTCCCCAGCTTCAGGCTGCAGACCCATCATTTTACCACGTCTGCACCCTGTGTCCCATCTCTCTCTGGAGCATCTCGCCACACAGTCCTCTCGATCCAGGATCACAACAAGCCTGGGAACTGGGCTGGCAAAAGCAGGACATCCATGGAGGGCAGAACATAGAGACGCAAAAGCAAAATATTGTAGCGAACGCGTGCAAGCAGCAGGGTGGAGCTGTCTCCCGTTAACAGGCTGTCCCCATCACACCTGCGTTGCCGAAGATTATTCTGGCTGTAGCGCAAGTCTGATTGTGGAGCGGGGGCAGTAAGAGCATGGGTCAGAGGCCACTGAAAGGCCACTGCAGCTGTTCTGAGAGCCAGGGCCAGGGTGATGGTGGAGGAACGCCCATGGACATAGGCTCCAGGTGCAGTACTGAGAGGACATAGAATGGGGGGGGGTGAGGGAGAGAGTCCAGTCAGAGTTATGGACCCTGTTTTTAGGGAAATGCACGTTCAAAATGATCTATGCAGATAGAATGACTCCTGATACCCATTCTCCTCAGATGGACAGTCCTGGCTCCAGAGGAAGAGTTGCATACCTCCGGAAATACCGTGCCCCTCACCGGAGCTTCTGACAGCTGCTGAGCGGCGGCCAGGCGGAGGTTACTCTTTGTGAGGCTTGCCTGGGGGGGGGGGGTCGATGTGCCCCCAGTGACCGAAGCCATCAGCTTTCATGGCCCAGGGCCCGAAGGAGCAGGGCTCCACCTGCCCAGAGATGGGCCAAGGGGACAGAGAGGACTTTCACAGTTATTTTTTCCAAAAACAGTGAGCAGAGAAGAGACGTAATTTCAAAATGGGAAAAGCCAGTGGATATCCAGGGGAAACCTGGGACAGAGGTAAGAGGAGGCGGGTCCCTCCTATCGAAGTGTCTGAGGGGTGGAGGGCCTGCCAGAGGGGCAGACCCGTGTCATTCCCTCGGATCCCCAGCAATTCTTGGGGAAGTCAGGCAGTGCACATCGCTGCCTGGTACTGCATGTGAGCGCTGTGAATCTGTGTGAGCACGCATTACAGCCTGCCCCACGCCACGTAGGGGCCGATCGAGAAAACCGGGCTTCTGCTCGGCAACCTGTGTTACTGGGATGGGTTCAAGTTTGGTAGCCAAGTACGTGGGCACCCACCCCACCCCCATGCTGCTAGGAAGGAGGGCAGTAAGCCAACTCAGACTGGGTGGAGGCCACAGGGACTGATGCAATTGGGAGTGACCCTTTGGGAGATCCTGGCCAAAGAAGGGAGCCAGCCGCCTGCATTACCAGGTGAGACTGGGTTTACTATGGCCTGGCATCAGGAGCCAAGTGGTCCAGTTTGAGGACTGAAGCTATAGTAGTGAGCTCTCTGCGTAGTCCTGGTAGCCCGCCAACCAGCATCAATGAATAGCAGCATTGTGAATTCAGGGAGGAGTTCACAATGTATTTGCAATGAAATAGAGTTACCGACAAATCCCTGCTGGGTTGAGAAACTGGGATCAGGTCCCTGAAGAGAGAATCAGAAAAGGCTTGGGCAGGTTTTAAGGGTCTGGTCCGGTAGGGACTGGATCAGGAGCCTCCATGGGTACAGGGACTGTGCGCGCACAGCTGTGAGCCAGGCTGCAGCGGGCAGGGAGCACACAGTGGTTTGCGCTCCGGTCTCACGGCCCTAATGGGTTGTGACTGCTGATACGCTGCCAGTTCGCATCTCATTGGCTCACAAGCTCTGCCTGAATGACCTATCAGGTAACAGGCCTCCGGCTTTACACTGGGTATGTCTGAGGCAGTCAGGCACTGGTATTGTTTGGCACATGGGTTTCTGAGCCCAGGGCCTGGCAGGCTTGACTGGGTTTTCCATAGCTTGCCCAGTGCATGTCAAATTACCCTCTCCTGGGCTGCTGGCCTTCCACCTGGGCAGCTGTCCCCCAGCCTCGGCACTCCATCTCCACCTCCAGAATTGATTGGGTATCACCCTTGGGAAGACAGGCCGCGGAGCCAGGTGACTTGGTCTGAATTCTGGCTCTGACCCTTCTTACAAGTGGACTTCTGTGCAGAATCCTGTTGTTTCATTTCCCAGCACCCATGTTTTATTCGTCAGGTTATGGGACCTTTGTGATACTTTGGGGGCCTCCCTTCTTTCTTTCCACACACAATCTGTCACTTTGGAAGCAGTCCTCATGGGACTGCCAATTGAGGTGGTCCAGACTTCCCTTGGACGAGCTGGAGTAGATGCCCAGTTAGGCCAAGAAGATACTATTCTCTTCCTGGGACTGGAATGGTAAGCAACGTGACACAAAAAACTGAAAATAGCCTAGGATTGTTTATCATGACAATGGCAATTGAAATGAGGGGACACCTCATACCTGGAGCTGCGCTGTTGTTTGTATTTTCTGAAGTCTGTCTGTTTTTTTTTTAAGTTATTATTAGAGCCATCCTATACCCTTCCCAATAAGTTCCCTTTTGCTTAATTTAGTTACAGTTGATTTTTGTGTTGTAAGCAAAGAACCCCCAAAGACATTCTGATACACTGTTTTTTATGAGATTATTAAACACTACAATACAATTCCCATGTGTTCTTTTAAACGTTTTCTTTTCTTGCTTTAAGGCATTAATAAAATGTTGATCATCGACATGGAGATGTAACATTTTGAGGGAATGACCAGATGGTGACATTGCATATTATTTCCTAATTCAATTTACCTCGAAATATGAGTGTTAAATCTTGAGGAAATGCTTTATCATCATTATTATGTTATAACTCTGCTTTGAAAAAAACCAAGCTATAGAATATCTTGTTTGGGATAGAATTTGGATGTGATGAAAGAAGTTCTTTGGCAATATCGCAGAGGTATGTACCTTAACTTCAAGACAAATTATGTCCAAATGTCTGAAGGCTAATGAATATCTTCAGAAGATGGGTATTTCCTAAGTGGATGCAGACAATATGCAGATTTCACTACAGCTCTGTCAGGAACCAATGATATACACATTGCCATTGGTCACACACAAACTTTCCCAGATTGTGATAAATGCTTCTTTGATATGTAGGCACTGCTCACAGCAAAACCCTCAAACAGTAGATTGTGGCCCAAAGCCACATGGGGGAGTAGAACAAGACTTCTGCTTTGAATTATAAGGAAGATTGCAGATTACACTGTCATGATCAAGCAAGGGCTAGAAAAGATTTTCATATTTGTAATATTTGTAATAAGAAGTCTCTCTCTCTCTCTCTCTCTCTCTATATATATATATATATATATATAGATAGATAGATAGATAGATATAGATATAGATATAGATATATATATACATATATATATATCAGAGTTATTTTGGTAGATTACTCCAAAAGAAGTAGGAAATTTAACACTGAACCCCAGTATTGCTGACTGTTACAAACTCTTATGGATAAATATCAGCTTTCTTCATGAGTGAGCATTTGCTATGTCACCTCTGCTTCCAGTTCTGATTTTTCATCTTTTACTGATGTATCAGTTAGCTAGTGCTGTGTAACAAACCATTCCAAAAGGGAGTGGCTTAAAACTGCAAACGTTAATTATCTCATAAGTTTGTGAGTTGACTGGGTGGTTCTTCTGCTCTTGGCTGGACTTCCTCATCTATTTGTAATAAGTTGGTGGGCTGGCTGATGGCTGACTGGCTTTGATGATCTTGGCTGTACTTTCACACACTTGGTGGTTGGTTGGCTGTATGCTGGTCTAGGATGTTCTCAGCTAGAACAACTAGGCTTTTTACTTACCTTACACCAGGCAAGCTTATGCTTGTGTACATAGCTATGTAAAAGGAGAGAGAGAGAGAGAGAGAGAGAGAGAGAGAGAGAGAGAGAGAGAGAGAAGAAGAAGAAGAAGAAGAAGAAGGAGGAGGAGGAGGAGGAGGAGGAGGAGGAGAGAGAATGGGACAAGGTATATTTTTGATGTTTAAGCTTGGAACTGGCACACAGTCATGCCTGCCTCCACAGGAGGAATTACAAAATTACATTGTAAAGGGTATGGTTTTAGAGAGACTTGAAAAGTTGTGACCATTTTAATTCCCCACACTTAAGAATGTCACAGCTTTGCTAGTCTGGGGTCTGTGTATGTGTGTGTGTGATGTCAAATGAGAAGACTAGGCATTGAGAAATAATGGACCAGAGAGAAAAGCAATGGAAGAGAGAAGAGAGAGAGAGTTCATGTGCATTAAATCTCAGGATTTGGGGGATTCGGCAAAGGAGAAGATTTAAAACAACTTCCGTGTAGAAGAGAAATGGCTATGAAAGGAAATAGAGTGTGATGTGTTTTCTCATGGTTTAGGAATGTGATCCCATTGATATTTGCTGAGAGATCTAAGTAATTTACTTATTTGGCTACTGAGCTATGCATTTTTCAATGTAACTGTGTAAGACAGAGCTATGTGGGATCCCAGGACTTATTTGAATTATAAAGGAAGAACTTTGAAAAAAAAATAAAAAAGAAAGCCCTACCAAACTACAGGGAAAGTAAGATATTGATTTTCCCCCCTATGGAGGCTAATCAATCATGGGTAGATGTTTAGTATTTTCTGAACATTATCAAGTTCAGCATGTCAAAATTTTGAGCAAACATGGTGTTCTCTGAAGACTTTGTGGTTTTGGATTTTTCAAATATCCACGGAAATATAAAGAAATAATGTATTGACTAATTCCTAGCTGTACGATGCTGCCAGTTTATTTGAACATTTGATGGATTGCTCTTCTGAAACCACACTCTTGTTTACCCATTTCTATCCTAATGGTGTGCCTGCTGGAAATCTGTAATAGCCACGGAATGAATGGAAGGTGCCGTGGAAGCCAAAACCGAAGGGCTCGAAAGCCAGTGCAACCTGTGTGCAAATCCTGACTTCATTCCTACTATGTGAACCTTGGTGTGTTTCTGACCTAAGCTTTTTAAAAATCTTAACACGAGGATAACAAGCCATTTGCTTAAGTCTGTTGTAAGGCTTAAAGATAACGTATAATCAGTGTTGAACACGAAATGTTTATTTTGACTCCTCAAAAAAGATTCTGTAGGCTAGACCTTATTGAGCCAGTGTCGGTATACTGCAGATTCCCCAAATTGGGTCAAATGAACTTGTCTAAAGTCCGCTACCAGGAAGCCAGTGAACCAACAAAGACCTCTCTTATTCTGCGTGTGGAAGAGAACCAGAGGTATAGCTACCAACTTAGGTGTTAGGAACTATGCCACTGGGGCCACGGAAAAATAAATCCATCATCAGATTTGGTTTTTATTTCTCATATGGTTGTTCCAGATCTCAAGGCACTTACAACTTAGCTGGGGAGAAAAGACAGCAACAACAAAAAAACCTTTAAAATGCAGCCAGTATATAATCAGATGCTAAATTTGGAGTTTTAGGGCCTTCAAAGAGCGACTGAGAAAGGCTAATATGAATACTAAAGGTGAGGCAAGTGTCCGGGTCTAGAGATGGCAAAGGGAGCCCTCTGAAAAAAGGCCTGGAGGGCAATGTGGACTAGAAAAGAAGGTAGAAATGAGAGAGATGGCGGGGGTGGGGGTAGGGGAGAGGCAGGTATGGGTAGGGACAAAGGAGATGATGGAGGATTTTGAAAGTCAGGCAGAAGAGCCTTGATGCGGCAGAAGTTAGAGTATCCCTATCGAGTTCTGGAAAAGTGAAAGAAGCCATGAAGATCAATGCCCAGGGGAACCTCCAGATTTCTGAGGCCAGGCCTGGAATCAAGTGTCAGCTGGCAGGATGTTGGGCACGCAGTGAGGGAACCAGGTAAATGCAGAGGTGGCGGTGGTCGTGGTAGGGGTGGGAGACAGTCACAAAGACTCTTCCCTGTTCGGGTTTTGGAGAACTGTGGGTTCTTCTGAGCCCCATTTAGTCGAGACTGACGAGTGTTATCCTGGCTCAGACATCTGCTTTGGGCAAAGATCCAGGAGGCAAAAGCAGTCCTAGTGGGTACTAGATGGGTCAGCTTAGATTTCCATCCCGTGTCGTCCACTTCGCAGAAACCAGGGTATTGACTGCCTATTCGATGTTTACAAACGACGCCCCGTCCTTCAAGTGCTTGAGAAATAGGAAGGACGGCAGTGACTCTCTGTACAGCAGTGACTCTCTGTACAGCAGTGACTCTCTGTACAGCAGCTATCATTTCCTTTCCACTTGAACTCTATAATGAAACAGAGGGCGATTTCTCTCCCCGGTCCCGGGCAAGGGACACGCAGAAAAGTGGAACCTGAGACACGACAACGTGAGTTATCCTCCCCGTTACTAATGCCCATTTTTGCCTTCTCCAGAATTTCAGTTACAGAGAAATTGGCCCATACACCCCAGGAAAAACTCAAGGTCAAACAAGTCCTCTGATTCAAGAATCGGGAGGACTTCAGATGCTATCCTTTTCTGCCAATTAGCAGATGAGAACTTAATTGTCTTTTTGTGGCTTCTAGATAAATGACACCTGTGTCTCCAAGCGGTCCTGTAGCATTGACCGAAGGAGGGAAAAGTTTGAATCAAACTTTCTCCTTTGAGATGTTGTCTTTTTCCTTTTCTTTCTTTCTTTCTTTTTTTTTCTTTTTGCTCTAGAAGTCCAGTTACCTTGGAGTTAAACTAAGAGAAAAAGGTCATAATGTTTTCATGCAATACATACTTAGTTCTTTAAATAACAATTGTAAGAATTAGGAATGCTGCACTTGTGATCCATAAAAACCACCAACCTTTTGGCTTCTACATAGTTTAAATCAATGTCTCAGACACTTTTCGAAATGCTGTTGTCACCGGTACGTAGAGGCGTGCCTTAGGTGGGCGTAGGAATGCAGGTTAGGAAAAAACAAAACAAAACAATACACTGTAAATACTCACTTTCTTCAAAAATCACCGAGCAAGAAAACCTCTATAGATTTTACACAACTTTTATAAATTACCTTGACTTAAAGCCCAGAGCAAAAGTTAAGACTCTCCTTTGTTTTTGGTAAACAACTACGTGGTAAACTTAGATGACTTTTCCCCTGGATTTTTCCTGGGAGCGGCCTTTCAAATACTTTAATTTAAAAGAGGGCAGGATTGATACTTTCATAGTGATGTTACCAATGATAAAATTTCTTGGGATCTCAGGAAGATTCATACTCTTGACAGCTGACACAGCCCAGGCTGGAGCTCCAGCTAAGCCAGCTTCAGGTTTCTCCAGTTTATTTTGTGCATCAGTTTGTCTAACAATCACATTCACGTCGGTGTCCGATACATGCAAGACTATTGTGAACCTTGTCTACATGAAAATTAAATCCAGTTCACATTTTCAAAACACTTGTTTAATGTTTCCAGATACTTGAATGAGATAATCAAAAATGCCAAGTTCATTTTCTGAAGGATCTACACAGAAGACAAAAATACAATGTTGTATCATGTGTATGAATCAGTTTGTTGTCAGATTGTCCAGTTAATAACTCTCCTTGTAGGAAATGACAAACATTTTCCCCTCTCTCAGAGACCCAGTGGAGTGTTTCCCTGTCTATTCGCTGGCGTGTATCTTCATTGCAAGGCTGGTGGAACCAGGACAGCCACAGTTCCCTTGGTTGTTGAAGATGAGGGTGGCCTTGCTCATGGCTGAACCAGGCAGACGGGAAGACTGGGTGGGTGCTGGGGGCCAGGGCAGTGCAGACGCGGGAGTCCCCGTGTCTCTCGCCACTGCTGCAGGGTGGGGCCTGGCCGGGGCAGGACCTGAGTGTTTTGTTATTGAGAAGGTCTGTCGTGATGGGTGAAGGGGAGGGTGAGAGGCAGTATTACACTTGAAGGTGAGTGATATTAAATTTTAAAGCTTGGCTATTTACCTGTACATAGTCTCTATAGGAATAAACAATTTCAAGCAAATGATAAGCCATTGAAATTTATGTAGTCGACAAGCAGTTACTAAGGGCATACCCTGTGCCAGAGGCTGTCCCAGGAACCAAGAATGGATCAGTAATTGAAACAAGGCCCCAGCATGAGGGTAAGATGGATCATAACCTATAAAAATCTAGTCTGATAGGTTGTCCCAGGTGCTAAAAATAATTAGTGTGGGGCTGGGGACAGGGAGGGGCAGAGTTGATGAGGGTAGTATGTGCTTTTTAGACAGAGTGCTAAGGGCAGCCTCTCTAATGTGGTGAGGTCTGAGGGCAGGGAGGGACTGCACCACATAGACAAGGAAGGGAAGAGTGGTCCACGCACAGGGAGACGTACACGGGTTGCCCCATAAGATTAACTTCAAGTTCGATTTCGGATAAAGAAAGCAATTGTTTAATATAATATAAGCATGTCCCATGCAATGTTTGGGACATACTTACTCTAAAAAAAGTATGTACCTAAAATTCAACTTGAGGTGGGCATGACATATTTTATTTGTTGAACCTGGCATTCCTTGCCAGGTCTTGAGGAAAGAGTGTGTTTGGTGTGTTTAAGAAGTAAGAGGAAGGTCAGAGACATGAGTCAGGGGAAGACTGGTAGGAGACGAAGTCCCAATGGTGGCAGGTACACAGTCACAGAGGTCGTTGCTGGCCACTTTAACAACGTTGGCTTGTCCTCTGAGTGGGATGGGGAGCCAGTGGGAGGTTTTGAGGAGAGAAGTGTCAAGATTCATTCATTTTTCTCTCCAACTGTCGATGAATTTCATTTACTACTCTTTAAACAAATCGTTGAATACCTCTTAGATTTACCGAGCTAGGACAACGTTAGGAAGCTCTTCCACTGTCTGGAGGAGATAACACTTAAAGCAGTTAAGTAGCAATATACATGTCAGGGCCATCATGGGTTGTTCACCCAGGGGACCATAAGTAGATGGATTACTTGGGCTAGAAAAGTCTGGAAAGCATTTTGGAGAAGGTTGGACTAACTGGACCAGGAAGGATGGTGGGAAGGACCATATTTCCTCCCATTTCTAGCATGAAGAGGCTGTCCTTTAACCTGTGAGGAGAGCTCTGGGGACATCACAACCTCTGCATTCAGTGTCCCATAGGGACAGTGCTCGCTTCATACTTCATGTCCACACAGTGCATTCAGAACCAAGTGGACTACAGGATGAGCTGCACTACCCCAAGTCAAGGCTCAGAGGGCAGAACTCTGCACAGAGAGGGGCTCTTCTGCACCCCGACAAGCCACATGCACAGGCTTTGTCTGGAATGGGAATGCGGACCTCAGTAGATGTGCATTTTATAAAACAACCATGACTTTCCCTCAGAGATTTCTACCTGGGAGAAGTTAGCACCCAGACAAATTCCTGGCACACCAGATGAGGTAATAAATGTTTGTGCAATAAATATTCAACTTGTGCATCAATTTGCAGAAAGCATTTTGAAATGTTTCTAATACAGTCATTAGTGTCACCAATTTGCTTTAATTTAACTCATATTTTCGAACAGCCCAAGTGAGCACAGAAAAGATCTCATGTCCCGTAGGTCCTCTGAAATGGCCCGAGAACCCCAGAGAAGCGTTATGCTTGTTGTCTGGAGTGAGGGAACCAGAGGGGACCAGAGTGGAGGCTCTCCCTTGGAAGGAATAGTCAGGGACAGGCTACGACCCCTCATGGTTGCCCTGTCATGAGGCAAAGGGGTGGATTCTTTATACAGTCCCAGGATTGTCTGGTCATTGGATGTGGGCTGCCTGTGAGGAGAAGAAGGCTTGGTCTTGTGTAAGATAACTCTACTTAACACAGGGAACTTTCTGGAGCAACACTCATCTGAACGTCTTTTGTTGTCCATACTCCCAAAAACTCGGGGGGAGATAGGTGCCTTAATCTTGAGAGTGGGGCCTGAGGGGTGCACTAAGTAAAACATGCGCTACTGTCTACACTCCACACTGCTTGGATCCAATTTTTTTTCCTACAATGGCTTCTGGGAACAACTCCCCAGGATTCTGGCTGATCTCTTTCCCTGAATGAAATTGTAAGATAAACAATGTTGAATAGGACAGAGCATAGGCTCCAGCACTGCAGCTGGTCTCAAAGCTGCAGCTGGTCTGCTGTTCTAGCTCTGTCTCAACTTCAGTCATTTCCACTGGGATAATGCAGAACCTCAACGTTGAGGGCTCTGAACACCAGTCCATATGCCCTTCTCAGGAGATGGCTGCTGGATTTATCCATTTACTATCAAAATTGGATGGGGGAACGGTACCAAAAGAAGCTCAAGTGGGTCACCTCGGTGCCAAACAGAGCCCTTACTCTCCCCACTGTGCAACAGTGGTCTCATTTCCCCCTGATAATCGGAATCAATCACTCCTGCCAGGGTGAAAACAACTCACTTTGCTTTCTTGTCTGTTAGCGTGAGAAGATGGGAGTGACTGGGTGTATCCCAGGAGCTTCAAGTTTAATGGGACCCTTGCTTTGCCCTTTGGTGCCAATGTTTGTACTCTGGGAACTAGGACCTTTAAAGCCATGGCACCTAGAGTTTTGGGACCAAAAGCACATCCCTGGACATGATGGTAGATGTGACCATCATGTCACATTTCTATTTCCTCCCCTGGGCGCTGGATACATGTATTCTACCTTCTGTGGACCTAACATCAAATAATGGTGACTGCATAATGCTGAATTCTTCCTTAGTTCGGGGGAGGCAGCATCCTTGCAGAGTATGTCATCACCAAGCTGCCACCTTAATTGCACCTTCAAAAATTCATTTCATTGCTCTATCAAGCCAACAGCTTCTGAGTGGTGTAGTAAGTAATGGGAGCAGGAGATCTTATCATCACGTGACCATTGTCACACCTCTTTGCTGTAAAGTGGGTTCTTTGGACCAATATGATGTTACGTAGAACCCATGTCAGTGGATCAAATGCTCTGTTAGGTTCCCTGGTGGTATAGTGGCTAGGCTTCGGCAATGTCACTACCGTGGCCTGGTGTTCGATCCGGCTCAGGGAATCAACCAAAAAAACAAAAACAAAAACAAAAACAAATGCTCTATAAGCTCTTAGGTTACTAGTACTGCTGGCTGAGGCCCTGTGGTGGGGTGGAGGGGAGGCAAACCCAGATCCTCCAAAATGGGTTTACATGTCTGTCACAATTGAACACTGTCTCTTCCATGGTGGAAAGAGTCCAGTGTAGTTCTCAACAGTCTCACATCATGGTGGTGGCAACAATGGTTTAAGTTGATTCCACAAGGAGCTTGAGGATGGCCCCTCAGGGTTGTCTTGATTTACGGCTAGAGGGGTTGACCTTTAGGCTCTTCCACTCACCAGTCTTCGGGTACTGGCTGTCCCCAGAAAGGCACACAACTTTGGGAGGTATGGCTTCCTTCAGCTGACATGGACTCTCAAAGAGCAACTCAGCTGAGAGCCTTCTGCCACCAGCCACCCCAGCAGCTAGGGAGGGATCTGGCCACACAGCATCCACTAAGACCCATTCATCTTGGGACTATGTTTGCCTTTGTTTTCCCTCCCTGGAGAAATAGATTGGCTCTGAGTGGTCCTTACCCAGGGCAGTTAGCAGATTGTTGGTAGTTTTAGCAGGAATTATTTTAATAGAGTGATAGATGAGGAAGGAATCCAGACAGTGAAGAAATAACTCTGAAATAAGAAGGCTGAGCTAATGAGTCTAAACCTCTTTTGTAAGAAACTTAGTTGAGAAGAAGAGGGATGCTGTGTATTTGGGGACAATGAATTAGAATGCCCTTCCTTCCCAGTGAGTACACTTCCCAAATAGATGGCTGGAGTTATTAGGGAAATTTGGAAGAATTTTTCTCTCTGTGTGAAGCTAATTAGTCCCCAGGGGAACTGAATCTGTAACCCCTGCTTCATTAGCACCATTCCAACTAAATTCACGGGCTGGAGAGCAACCAGGCTTTGGGTAAGCTGTAACAGTCAAATCCAAGATGATTTGAGAGGGACACTTACCATTTACTGAATCAGAGAGTGTATGTTCACATTCATGTTATCTAGACAATAGTGTACGAGGTTCAACACTAGGGAGTCTGGTGGAACTTAGCCGAAACTTTGAGAAAGTATTCCTATTTGTGTCCAAAGGGGGGAATATTTTTTAAATAAAATGAACATTTGTGGTTTTGAGATATTTTAAAGGGACAGAAGAAGCCCAGTAGATTCAGATCAGAACCTTAATGTCGTCAAATCAGGAGGTCCAATGCAACTGTACTCTCTGTGCACCATTTTGCAGCTACATATCTGTTTAGTGTGTAAAATACGGAGCACTGAGCCCGTGATGCTTTAAATATCACTGATGAGGGCAGGTGGAATTCTCATCCACTCCTTGCTAGGAAGATTTGTCTTCAGTTCAATCAGGAAGGAATCAGGCTGCTCTGAGCAGGGCTAGAAGAAACCTGAGCATCCTCAGTCTCTTTCCTTGTGTCAGCGGTTCTCAGCCGGTGGGTCGCGACCCCTTTGGGGGTCGAATGACCCTTTCACAGGGGTCACCTAAGACCATCAGAAAACACATATCAGATATTTACATTACGATTCATAACAGTAGCAAAATTACAGTTATGAAGTAGCAACGAAAATAATTTTATGGGGGCCATGACAACATGAGGAACTGTATTACAGGGTTGTGGCTTTAGGAAGGTTGAGAACCACTGCTTTATGTCATTTGTGGCAAATGGATGGAGTTGGGGAGAGGATGGATGAGAGTGTGGGTCTCATTCTAAGTAACAGGATGAGCCCCCTTGTTATGAATATAAGAAGCATTGTCTTGAGTTAATGAAGAGATAGATCATGTATGTTTGGGGGGACGGGCATGGTTCATCTTTGGACATCAGAAGTATGTCTTTCATCAAAGAACAGTTTAGACTGACTTCATGTTCAACAACACTGAAAGCACCCCTATATACCTAGAATCTTCTCATGTCTCTCCACAGTCTCTCATGGCTGCTTCTCCCCTTCAGACCTCTGAACTTCAATGTCTTTCTGTCAAAAGGTGGGAGCTAGCACACTCTAGTTAATCACTGTGTCGAAAGTGGGTACTTCCCTGTTGTCCTCTCTCTCAGCCCCTTGATTGCTCCCCTTAGGGCACATATCCTGATTTGTAATTACTTTACTTAGTTGTTCATCTGTTTCACCCACTCAGATGTAAACTCCATGAGTGCAGGGACCAACTCTGCATCATTTCCCTGTCAAATCCTAGTGCCCGGCACCATAGTCATTCAATAAATTTATGTTGATTGAATAAATGATAATGGACAGATTGGTCTTGAGAAGGACCATAAGGCAAAGGCAGTTCTTCATTTTAAAGTCTAGGTGTAGAACTCAGTCTTAGCTCTGTCATGACGTTGGACAAGACTTTCAGACTCTCTAGGCCTCATCTGTAAAATGCGAAGTTAGAAGTGGTTCATTTCACTCCAGAATTATGTGACTAGAATGAAAACTAACCGTGTGCATTTGTGAGTGTGTTAGTTCACACCTCAGGAATTTCTAGTTCTAACTGGTTTTGGTGCCTTATGTTCCACAGAGCAGCTTATTTTGACCTAGGGCATGTGGATGGCCCAAACTGAAGAAGCCCTTGTTAAAAAAATAGGTCCATGCAATTCAATTCCAGTAGTCACAATTTCCAAAACAACTTTACAGAGAGCATATAATCAATCAGTGTGGAAATCCCCAATACAAATTAAATTAAGCATTAGGGTCCATTTAAAATGGTTACAAATGAGACAGGAAACTCAATGTCTTTGTGGCCTGCTCAAAATATTTCAAATGCTTGAAAAATTGGCACTATTTACGGAGCTATCAACTTGTTCTTCCATGCTAAGAACTGAGGTATTGAAAAGCTGAGAAAGCGCCCTGACGAGCTCACATATAATTACCATTACATTTGTACATTGACCACAGAAAAGTGATCATCAGATTCGTAAAAACACATGATCGGGACGTGAACTGCTAGCTGAGCTTTGGGCTTGGGTCCATTCGTATGGATTGGTGCCATTCTTATCAGTACCACAAGTAGAAGGAAGTCAGGTCCTATTCTCTTCGTAGGTATGGTATCAGCACGTGTTTTCTGGAATTGAGATGTTTTCTGGCACCCAGATATTTATTTCCTCAAATTTCTAAAGGTTGCCAACAGAAGGAAAACACTAAAAGCAAGTCCCAGCATCTACAATGGTCAGTAGCATTTTATACAGTTTTCTAAGTTGGAATTAAGTATTTAGTTGACTGTGTGGCATAAATACTGCACACAATACTGAACTGGTGAGTTGGAGAGGTAGGTAACAGATTGGAAGCAAGTTCAGCTTCAAGGACTTGAAGAACACATTAGCTGAAAATGGCTAGTCCAGACTGAGAGCCCCTACACAACGTAGCCAGACTACTACGCAAAGACTTTATCCACATGACCATGGATGACCTGCTGCTTTTAGTAACAGTGCACTAGGACAGGGTCTTTGTCACCAGTTTGGACCCACACCCAGGGAGCGATTAAGTGCATTTTTTGTGTTTTAAGAGAGATTAGAAACCTGTGAACCCACAGGGTGTGTCTCAAGAAGAATTGGACTTCTTTAGAAACCTGAATTTCTTCGATATTGGCTGGACAACTCTCAGCCAATGGTTAAGGTAGGATTGATTTAGACCTCAGCTTTAAGCTTCAATAAGAACAACAACCACCAAATGTTCTCACAAGTAAGTAAACACAGTTTAAACCCTGGTTAATCCGCCCCAGGCAGAAATATTTCTTTCCACCCTCATTTTAGAACTCATCAGGATGAAGCGGTGTTTTGTCCTCCCTCTCCCCTCCCCCTTTGTCTTGTGTCTTCATTTCTTTGCGTTCTCTCTCTCTCTCTCTCTCTCTCTCTCTCTCTCACCCCACAGCTATTTACAAAGATTTTCCAGAGTGTAGATTATTAGCCTTGCCTTTTCTCTAATTCCAGTCGAGAATTCATTTTCTCTCAGCCCCAGAACCTTCTAAAAGTATGAGTTTTCATATACACAATATATCATGGGAATAGAAATATAAATTAGAAATACAGGATGTCCTTTAAGTACAGGAACATAGATAACACCCTGTTATTTCTTTGTAAATCGAGGGTATCGTAAATGTTTTGTGTGTTTACCTTTTTCCCAGACTAAGGATACCTCATATACCTCCTGTCCTCTCTAGATCCCATGGCTGAAATCTACCCACAGGAGGTTGAGGCTTTGGTTTATATTGAAGGTTACAATGTTAAGGTGTTCCTAATCACATAAGAGAATAAATATTGAAGTAGGAACTGGAAGATAGGAGGAATCCCAGGTAGTGAGTAAGGCCGAGTTCTGGCCCTTCACCCATGCCCACCCCCCATCTCATCGGCTCCCCAATCTCTGCCAGAAAGAAATGATCTGTACTTAGTAGGTTTGCCTGTCCCTGGCCAATGACCAAGAAGTCCTAACTGAGGTTTCCCTTTTGGTGTGCTTTATTCAGTCATTTTTAATTCTCTACAATGTGCCAGGCATCATGTTGATTGCGGGATGGGCATTGGGAAACAAAGCACGCCTTATAATCTGGGACCAGCCCTGTAATTAGCTCCATGACGGAAGCATCTGGGTCTCAGTGATAGAGAATAACTGAGGAGGGACCTATCGTTATAGATGGGGCAGGAGAGCTTCTCTGTGGGGTGGACATGGAGGAAAGGAGGGGCCAGCCATGTGTGGACAAGGAGACAGATGGGTGCTCCAGGCAGGGGAACAACAAGTGTGAAAATCATAACTCAGAGGACAAGTCAGAATTTTAAGAAGAATGTTAAACTATGAGTCATTGATTTTACCTGATGCCACTTGAGGACAATACAATGAGTCTCTGGGAAAATAATCACTCTCTGGTCTTAGAATTTTAACTGTATTTCTGCAAAGTCAGGTGGGCCTGGGAATAAGTCTTCAGCCAACGTTTTCAGGCTTTGAGTACACACTCATTCGATGATTTATAGTTTTCATACCAGCTGACTAGTGTCTGGGCTAGGGGACATTTGAGTAGGAAGGCATTTTAAAATATTTTCTTTAACCTTATTTTAAGCAATTGCAAACTGGAAAAGGGACAAACAGAAATTCCTGAAGTCTAAGTGAAACATAATTTCCCAATAGTAAATTAAAAAAACAATTCTAAAAAAAAGAAATTCTAGGCACTTTGTCTCACTGATCTTTTTGTTTTCATGACATTTTTGAATGTCTAACTTTTAAGTCTTCTATAAGCAGGCACCTCAGAGGAAGGTAATAGTTGGGGAAAAGAGATTTCACAAACGTGCTCAGGGTTACCACAGCTGTATGGAGTCCTCGTGTAGCAAAGAGGAGACAAGCTGAGCTCCAAGTTTACCTTCCGTTCTACAGTGCTGTGATGGTCAGGAGATCAGTGTCTTTCATAATACCCATCCTTTGTGTGTGCCTGACAGCCTCTCTTCCTTTGGAGAACTATCCCTTTCACCATAGTGGTAGAGCATTGGCCCTATTTGCCTTGACTGTAGGGTGGGCATATGGCCTAAAACTGGCCAATCAGAGTAGCCTATTACTTTGGCATGGTGACTGGTTCAGCCATGATCACATGATAGAAGTCAGGCCCACCAGAGCCTTTCCATGAGATTTGATATGTGAAAGCTGGAATTATTCTAGGATTGGGAGCTCTAAAGACAAAGTGGGCTATGAGCAGACATCTTACTGCCAGATGGAGAAGCAAATGCAGCAGAAGTGAGAGAAGAGATGGAGAAAGAGAAAAGGAGAGTTGAGATATCACAAACTGTGCTCCAGAGCTCACTGTGTCTGAAGCAAGGTGCCCATCTCAGACCTCAGCCGACACCTTACCTTTTCCCTGAAGTACAAGTTTGATTTGGATTTCCATCTCTTGCAACCAATAGACACGGATTAAGGCACCTTCCCCCAAATATGCTTTCTTTTCCCATTTCCATTACATATAAAGTCATGTAAATTTTTACCCACCATCAAATATTGGCAATTTCTCATGTAGGAGCATTACATAGTTTTCTTGGACTCACTCAAATTTAGGAAACTTTTAATTCTGCAAGTACAAATGATCATCTGAAAGAAAAGTTAAAGCATATGTTTGCATCTTTAATAAGCAAGGACAGGGCTAACAATGAGTTACTTAGTGCAAGTTCATTTTCCTTTACGGTTACCTTATTACCTAATTGAAGGTTATTCTTTTCAGACAGAGTTCTGTGCTCATCCATAACCAGAGAAGTGATTTTTTTCTTAGGTTGAGAAACAGGCACTTTTTTTTTCTATTTCTTGGATTTGAAAAGAAGAGTCATAAATTGGACAGGTTGGTGGCCTGTGTTTGCAATTTGTGCTTCCTGCTTCCACTTATTCCTGAACCATCAAAAGACAAATTGTTGTTGAAAATAGGGGTTGTTGTCAGATCACTTAAACCAATCCTGAAGATGAGTCAGTAGATTTAAACCCCAGGAAGTGAAGACCCAGAAGGAAAAGAGATGGGCCTGTGACCTCCTTTTTTGTCCCCATTAACAGTGAAGAGAGAAAACTCAACACATGAGGGAATGGGAAGCACTGGCGGGGTCCTAACTTCAGACCTACTTCTGTCAAGATTAAGAAACTGAATAATGAAGTCCGTTAGCCTTTCTTGGTTTCCTTGTTCAAGTGAGCCTGTCTCAGGGTCCTGATGATAATTCCATAAAAGCTCTTAGATGGATGAAACAGCCAACAGCGGGCACTTTTAGTGACCTCAACATTCAAAGGCTTGAATTGCCACTTAAGGAAAATGCAGTGAGTCTCTGGGAAAATAATTACCATTTGGCCTGGGCATGCTAAAAAAGTATTTGTGCAAAATCAGGTGGGCCTGAAAAGACCTGGAACTCTTTTGTAGAGTAGTACCCTTTTTTTTCTCCCCCTTTACTCATGTAATGCAAATGACCGTGTGTGATTTTATAGAGCTTCGGGGAGAATTAGAAACTCTTCAAACTGGAAGAGAATGCAACCTATTCATGTTTTAGACGAAGAAAGAGTGACTCACAGCAGTTCTGTGACTTCTAGAGGTCTCACAGAGGTCGGAAAGTTTTAGGGGTGGCTCCGTCACCAGGAGGACACTGAAGTAGAATGTATTTGTCACAAATTCTGCCCACCAGTCCGTGTCAGCCACTCTTAAAGCATGTGTTTGTGAACACCTGTGCACTAAGAGTTTGCTAGATGAATGAATTTGGGTAATAAAATATACTATAGATCTTCTTAGAGCGTACTAGTGACCCAGATGTCCTATAGATTCATATGAGGGCTTTTCAGACAGCATCCAGACATGTAATATGAAAAATAGAGGAATTTATGGCAGGATTTTTTCTGGACAGCCCTCTCATTTGTAATACACACACACACACACACACACACACACACACACACACATACACCACACACGTAACCTCATATAACAGCACTTCTACAACACGGTTTCACTCTAACACGGTTCGAGAATTGAGGGAAACCCTTGTACAACACAGTGTCCTAGAACCCAGTGTCACTCTAACATGGTTTGAGATTAGAGAAATCCCTGAACAACACAGAGCACAATAAGAGCTTTTAAGAGCAAAAAATATCTCATTCGAAATCAAGGAAGAAGACAACATTATTTAATACATATTAATATGTTATACTTTTGGTGAAAATTGCTTGAATAAAGATATTTCTCTTAGTTATAAAAATATAATAATGTTGTTTTAAGTTTTGGAAACTAACCCCCTTTTTTGTACTAGTTCTTAGTTTCGTAGAACACAGACTCACGTAATATGGCATTTTAGGAACCTAAGAATTGTGTTATATGAGGGAGGGGTTACCTGTATATATATAAAAGGTGTACACACACACACACACACACACACACACACACACATCTTTTTTACTTACATTTATTAGAGAGTTTGCCCAATATATATGACAAAAGAATGTTTATTCCGTGGAACACCCACCAATTTGAGTAGATGGAGTTTTCCATGTGGGAAAGACAGATATGTCTGTTTGGTATTAGCTCTGCCACATGAACTGAAGCTCCTGCGTACATTTTTAACTTTGTTCTCAGCTTTATTGGGCCAACTTAGATTTTATTTAAAATGCTAAATTTAAAAAAACTAAATATTTTACTGAGGGAAACTTTCGAGCATGTTGTTTTTGGTATTTTTATAGCAAAACTTAGGAAATACCAAAGTGCCATAACTCAATGAAATTTACTGTGTGGTTCTTGGAATCAAACAATCTGACAATTAACTGTCTGAGCAAGCTTGAAATATAAATCCATGAGTCAGGATGACCAAGCCGGTTCTGTATGGGTGTGCCTAGCAGACTACGAGTTATTAGTAACTCTAAGTGGACCTATTAGCCAATACTATTGAACATCTTCCAATGACATTGCTATAATTTCTACAGGGCTCACCAATTCAGGTGTCTTTGGGCAATGACATAAATGCATGAAAATGCAGTAGAAAGTGGTAGGGACCACATTAAATTTGCAAGTATTTGACTCCTAAAAGCAAAAAAAAAAAAAAAAAAAAAAGAAACACACACACACACACACACATGCACACACAGAGGGTGCCAAAAGACTGTATATACATTTTAAGATAGGAAAAAAACTGTATTAAAATGATAATACTCCATATATACCCATAACAAAAGATGAACACAAGTCACGTTGACTTCTGCGATTATAAGAGGTACTCCAAGTGGTTACCATCAGTATTTATGTAATACAGAGATAACAGTTCTTAAAATGTGTGTAATTTTTTCTGGCACAAAGTTTTTTGTATTGTGTCTTTCAAACAAAATTTGTTTGGGGTCTGAATTAGTTACACAGGATGTCAGTGTGTAACCCCTGTCTGGACCTTAAAAGAGGAGGCAAGATTTAAGTATTGTGGCTAGAATGATTCTAGAAAATAGTGACATTCTGCCACCTAGTAAGATTGGGGAACTAAGTAATTGGCTTATCAACATTGTGAGTTATGTTTCATGCCTGCAATCCATGAGCTGTATCTTATAAACAATATGTGAATTTGTCTTTCCCGTGGAATTGGCAGAGAGGGAAATATATGTGGCATCTGGACTTGACTAATCATTATTGATTCTTCTGATGATTTGGAAGACACTAGGGGAGACTGGCAATCCTTCTGGGGCATCATTCTACCCAACAGTCATATTGTACCAGGGACATTCAAAGGGGGTCAGAGGGAAGGATTTTTAATTTGACAGGGAGTTTGCTGTGGTGAAGTTAGACCTGTAGAATTTGTTGGGCAAATCAAAACACCACAACTTAAAACAACTTTGTTAAAAACTGACCAAATGGTTGAAAATCAGTAATCACATGGAAAAGTAGAAGGTGATGATCTTATGTAGTGGGTAAGAATTGCCAGGAAGCTGCTACAGAAAGCAGGAAAGCAAAGGTTGTTGAAAGGTCATTTCTTTTTCAAAGGGGTTGAAATGAGGATAAACACCTACCGTCAGTAATGGTGAAAATACGTATTTTCTTAGACACAGAAAAAGCACAATCCAGGCAGATCATCTTCTGTTTCAAGGGCATTGTTGAACCTTTTGCCTCTAAGAATTTCAGAACATTAAAAAAAAATCCATATGCAAGTTCTCTCAGGCTGGTGATGTTTCTTCTCTGGCCTTAGAAAATTTCCACGTTGCTCGTTACTGTGCCATACCTAGAGTAGGCACTCACTAAAGCACAGAAAATTGTACCCTGGAAGAACAGTAGCCCCGGCTAGTACCGTGGAGCTACAGACGAGCAAGGCACTGAATGAGACGAGGGCTGTCCGGAAAGTCTCCAGCCATGTAGTATGAAACACAGAGCCATATGTGGCTGAGTTTTTCTCCGGACAGCCCTCGTATGCAATGTCCTTAATTTTTCTGGCAAACCCTGTGTTATAGATCAGGAGGCTGAACCTCAGCCAAGCTAACGTGACAACGCTTTAAGTCACAGGGTCAGGATCTAGAGCCCATATGCTTGTGACTAGACGTGAATTTGTAATGGTAGAGGTGTTTGAGGAGCAAGTGGGTTTGGGGAGGGGGTGGCTACAATGTATAGAAATTATTGAATGTGTTTGGAAAGGTATAAATGGAGGAGATTTGACAAAAGAATAAAATAGGGCTTTGGAAAGGGGAGAGAAGCCATGACACGTTAGAAAGACTCAATGCTATTCAACTCATCTGTGCCTTAAAACCAAGCAAGGCAAGTGTTTGTGGCTATGACACCCCACTGGGAGCCCACTGAGAGCTCAGGCTAAGAGTGTCTGGTGGGCTGAATAATGTCCCCCAACAGGACAGGTCCAAGTTCTAATCCCTGGACCCTTAGAATGTAATCTTATTTGGAAGAGGGTCTTTGCAGATATAATTAAAGAATCTCCAGGCAACATTACTAAAGCCAAAGATGAGTATCCTGTAAAAGACAGAAAAGAAGACACAGAGAGGCACAGAGGGGAAGGCCATGTGAAGACAGGGGCAGAGATGGGAGTGCTTCGCCCATAAGCCAAAGAACACCAAGGACTGCCAGAGGCACTAGAAGCTGGGGGAAGAATGGAAGGGATTCTCCTTCCGAGCCTCCAGAAGGAACCTACCTTGTCAACATCTTGATTTCAGACTTCTGGCCTCCAGACTACGAGCGAATACATTTCTGTGTGTTAAGCCATCAAGGTCATGCTAATTTGTTATGGCTGTCCTAGGACACTAATACAGAGTGTCCATTCCATTTGTTTCTGTGGACCCGCTTCCCATAGCTCTCAGGTTTCTTTCGGGGGTTCATGGTGCATCTGCCCAGAAATAGTTTGGTAACAGGGAAACTGAGCTGGCTATTCTGGTATGGAAGCTAGAAAAGTGTCCCTTAAATGTGACCTCTTACATGGTGGCTTTTATGTTCTTGCTGTGGAATTGGCACTAAAAACCAGACCATGAGTTTGAATTCCTCAACTCATTTTGATTCCTCTTGAATTCCTTCTGTGACCCAGCCTTAACCATTTTGTTCCATGTCAGGCTCCTGCTCAGTGACCCAACTTTATTCAGCCGTTGGCCAGAAAGACCGAGTAGTCTGCATTTAAGAAATGTCACAGATGAGGGAAGTACTTACAGAACGCGAGGACCAGGTGTCACAGCTGCTTTTCCTTCTGTCCCAGAGCTTGTTGTATACTGACCTTTTTTTTTTTTTGTTAATGAGGCAGTGATGATCTGTCTCCCACAAAGAGTTAATGTTCCGGCATTAAAATATTCTGGTACAGACTCGCAGGGCAATGTCTCAGTGGACGTTCTCAGCAAGCCTGCTGTGGAAACAAACCCCCAGAGCTCCTGGAGGATGGATGCTCTGAGATACACCCTCAGTGCTGCCACAGATTCAAAACACACGCCGTGGGGCTGTAATGAACTGAATCACTGAATCACTTTTTGCCAGTGGACAGATCTACTAACCTATGCTAAGCTAACAGGTTCCTGTGGGCGAGAGGCACGCAAATGCAATGCATTTTAATGAACAGGTATGAAAATGAAATATGTCCACCATAGAGATTCCGGGCTCTGCACTCTCCAAATCACCTGTCTTTATCATGGTTTTATTTCCTGCTCTGCACAGTTCTCATGGGGTTTAAATAGCATGTTGTCCCCGCGGTATTTCACCTGTGCTGTCTTTTGAAAACATCAGTTGTCTTTGCTAGGAAAGAGGAGAAATGTCATGCTTTCAGCTGGTGAAGAAACAATGGTGTTTCTACCTTCATTAAGGCTAAAAATATCCCTGTTGACTCATTCATTCAAATTCTTGAGCAAATATTTATCTATAGCCTCTTTGTGTAACTCTCTTTTTGGTATTAGAGTGAGGACAGTGCTTATAATACACAAAGCTTCCCCTCTTGGAGCATGTAGTCTTGTTGGGAGAGACTGGTAACACATAACTAACAAATAAATGTACATTTGCCCAAGCGGTGATGAAGGACTATGAAGAGAAACTAGGCAGGGTGGGTGGGCAGAGGGTGTTGGGGGCTGTCTTAGTCAGCTTCAGCTGACATACAAATACTTAGACTGAGTGGCTGAAACAACAAAAATGTATTTCCTACAGTCTTGGAGTCTGGAAGTTCATGATCGGGGTACTGGCTGATTCAGTTTCTGGTGTGGGCTCTCTGGCTTGTAGACAGCTGCCTTCCTGGTGTGTCCTCATGTGACAGAGAAACAGAGAGTAATTATAAAGACCAATCAGATTAGATCTCCACTCTCACTTAGCATTAGTTATTTCCTTTTCCAAATGCAGTCCTATTGAGGTGTTATTCAACATATGAATATTGGGCGGGCCCACTTTTTTTCATGGCAGTGGCGCAATGGAGTTGCTATTCTATGTAGGATGGATGGGACAAGCTTCCATGGTATCTGATTTGAGAGCTAAAAGAAGTGAGGGAAGGAAGCTTTGGATAATGGAAGAATGCATTCCCAAATGCTTGACAAAAGAGCCAAGGTGAAGTCCTGGAGAGAAGAATGTTCTTGGGGGGTTTGAGAAACAGCTAGGAGACCAGTGGGTCTGGAACACAATGAGCCAGGGAGCGAGTGCAAGAAGTTGGACTTCATAGAGGCTCAAGGGTTAGAACAGGTTTCAATCACTTTGTAGACCATTTCAAGACCCCGAGTAGGGGAGTGCCATGGTCTGACCTATGTTTCAGAAGGATCCCTATGGTGGTGGTGGTATGTGTATTCCTCTCTTGCTTCCTGTGGGAGTGAGTCTCCCAAATTGGTGCATGACAATTCTTCCCCAACCTGTACACATGCATTTCTTCCCACATCAAGAAGTAGAGCTGATTTCCTCTCCTCTTGATTCTAAGGGGTTTTTATGGTTGGCTCTGACTACAAGAATGCAGAAATGATGTTCTTGGACTTCTGAGCCCAGACCTAAAGAACATGTACCATGTCTTTCTCCTGCCTCCTGAAACCCAACTGCTACGCCTCACGGTGAACAAAATCCATCAGATTCATAGCCCAGGACACATGAAGGTGCCACATGGAGAACCATGAAGCTCTGGTTGGCAACCCCATTTGAGCTCCCAGACAATAGTTGGTATCATGGGTGGGCTTTTTTCTTGGATTTTGCCAGCCCAGCCTGGTCCCTAGATGCCTTCAACCCAAGCCAGTGTCATGTGGAATTGAAGAGCCACCAACCTAAGCCAGTCAGCCAATACAAGATAAGAGTAATACAGTAGCTGTTATTTTAAGCCGTAAGTTTTAGAGTGGTATGTTATGCAGCAGTAGATTAACTGGAATATTCTCTCTTTCATTCTCCTTTCCTCCCCTCCTTCCTTCCTTTCTTTCTTCCTTCCTCCCTCCCTCCTTCCTTCCTGTTTTCTTCCTTCCATCCTTTTTCTTCCTTTTTCTCTTATCTTTAGTTTCTATTCTGTTCATTCTGTTCGCTTATATTGAACCTACATAGAAGAAATACAAACTGAATTCTTATATCTAAGAAAATATCTAGTAAGTGAGGGAAATATATAATGAGAGAGAGAGAGAGAGAGAGAGAGAGAGAGAGTGTTACCTATGTATCAGAGAATGGAAGGAGAAAGATTTAAGAATATAAGAATATAAATATTCAAATAATGTATTTCTAATAGGTCTTGGTCTGAGACCCAGAACCCGCCTTGGGTCACACCTTTGTGAGTCTCTCTCAGGACTTGGGAGAACACTGGGGTGTCCCATCTTTCCTAAAACAAGGAGCTGGACTCTGAAATTTGGGATATAATTAAAAACAAAAACCCTTGACTTTAGTTACCCAAAGACTATTACCCCGTATTAGTTTTCTACTGAAGCATAACAAATTACCACAAAGTTAATGGCCTAAGACAACACCCATTTATTAGCTCTTAGTGCTATCAATCAGAAACCACATGCAGAATTTTCTGCTTGGTCTCCAAGGCTGAAATCAATATGTCATTGAGGCTGGGTTCTTGTCTACAGGCTCTGGGGAAGAATCCACGTCCAAGTTCATTCAGATTATTGGCAGGATTCAGTTCTTGAATTTGTAGGATTGAAGTCCCTGTTGCCAGCTGGCCTTCAGCTAAGGGCTGCTCTCAGTTCCTACAAGTCACCCACCTTCTTTACCACCTGGCCCCCTCCATCTTCCCATCAACAGGGGTGCATGGAATCCTTCTCCGGCTCCCAATCTCTGACCTTCTCTTCTGTGATGAGCTGGAGAAACTCTGCTTTCAAATGGCTCATGTGATTAGGTCAGGCCCACACAGATAACTCCCTACCTTATGGTCAACAAAATCCATCATATTCACTGTGCTGGGAATGATGCAAGGGGCGAATCCCGGGCTTGCGGGGAGAGGATCTTGCACGCCATCTTAGAATCATGGTAAACAGTGCAACAACTTGATCATTAATCATGTTTTGAATGGCTTGGCTTTTTGTGGAGAAGGAGGGCTAGAGAATGAAGCAAACGTCCACTTGCACTACGCTTGAGTACTACTTAACTACGTGGGTTGACAGGCATAGCACCTTGTTTTTTGACTGAAGGAAAAAATAGGAGACCTTCTGTTTTGTTTTTTTTCTTTTTCTTTTCTTTTCATTTGTTTGTTTGTTTGGTCAGTGAGTGTCCAGGGGTAGAGAAAGAGTACAAGAAAACAACTCAGCCTGTGCACTCCCCATCACCACCACTTAGTGACTGTGAATTATGGCCATAGCTTTGCACTGGGGAGATGAGTTTAATTGGCTTAAACTCTTGTTTTGAAAATAAAAATTTTCTTTTTTTTAAAAAAAATCAATGACATTTTTATAATCCCAGCTAAGAACAGGGATCATAAAATTCATTTATATTTTACTGCCCAATAAGAAGTGATTAAAAAACATTTTCATGATTTCCCTTTCTAGAAATTGCAGTGAAATGTTCACATGCTTCCTTTGTTTTCTTGTGGGCAGCATACATACCGTGAAACATTTTTCTTTGTCTAGTTCATCCAATTGTTTAAAGAATTCCTGATTATATTACTCAGAGTTGTAGACTGCTGCCTCTTGGCTATCAGGGACTTTTATGAAGATGTCAGTTAGTTTCTTCATTTTAAAAGCTGTCCAAACATCAACACAGATAATTACCTCAGTGTAGTCTTTCCAGTGGTATATACATCACAAAAAAGGAGACAAAAATGATTTGCACATTAGTGATATTTAGTGGTCCAAGTTTTAATTACGTATTTATGTTCAACTTGCTTCTGGGTCATTCCTATAACAATGGTTTCATGGAGCATCACCTATCCCCTCTCTTCACTGCAAGAACATCTGCATGTACTTGTATTAACAAATGAATGGTGTTATTTGAGTGAGATACTGAGGATGGGTGTGTGTCTTTCCCTGCCCAGGCAAAAGACGTATTGTAAGGAATGTTGGCTTTCTCTCTGTTTCTCAAAGTCATCAAGCTACTCCCCAGAGTCCTCACACATGCTGCATTCTTGCCTGACATGCTCTTCTCCCAGATCTTAAAGGACCTGGTGATTTCCATCTTTCTGGTAGATGCTTGAGTACTACCTTCTTAAAGAGACTGTCCTTGACCTTTATGTCTAAAGTGATAACCTGTTGTTGTTTATCATGTTGCCCTAATTTGTTTTCTTCATGGTACTTATAACTACCCCAAATCATTGTGTTACATGTTTCCTTTGTTACCTGTTATTGACTGAGTGCTTTCATATCATTTTGAAATAACTGACTTAGGTTCAAAACTGAGAACGGTTAGAGTTGTTACATACCAATGAGTTCTAAAAATTGCCATAAAAAAATCAAGGCTAGGTCTAACTAATTAGCTGTAGGCATGACCCTGTCACCCCCAACAGACAGGCGGGCAGGAGGTCCTGAGAAAGGAAGGTGGGGAGAAGGAGAAAGAGAGATAGGGAGTCAGGGACTACTGGCCTGGTGTAATGGCAGTAGGTTAATTCTTCCACCCCTGCCACCATCCTGCCCAGCCAAGTGACCCTGAATCTCCGAGAGACCTGTCTTTAGAGTTGGGAGTTACTGAGTGAAGCAGAGTGTGGTGAGAGGTTACTGTAAGAGTTTAACACGTACTCTGGTGCTCCCCAGTCATCCACAAATACAGAGAGTGTTAACTGCTTCTCACCTGGAATTATCTAAAGGTGAGAAGCTTAATGGAGCAGATGGGGCCCAAGGGTGAGCTCAGACTATGATTTGGTACACCTGGGGAGACCAATGCTTTCCCCCTAGAGGGCCAAAAGAGGACCACGGGGTTCCTGTCACTCCAGGTCAAGGAGCACAGAGGTTAGAAGAGAGAACAGATTTGTAGTCCTCACCAAGCAACAGGGGAGGCAATGTCTACCTGGGGAATGTTGGAAAGGGCTTAGTGTCCCAAACTACATGACCATGGTCTGTGCCAGGACACCATCATTTGCAGACGACTCTATCTAGCAAATGTTTTTCTAATGAAGATGTATAAAATCAGCTCAGCTTAAAAGTAAGATACGATAGTGACAGGGGGCTTCAGCACTACACCATCAGCTGGAAGCTTTGTTGGCCTAAATCACGATATCTGGTCAATCCTGCCTTGGTGACCATTTCATTGTTTGGAAGGGATTCTAGACATAGCAATACATGTGTCCAAGATTTTACTGAAGCAGATCTTTTTTTAAATGTGAAGAAAGAATTCAAAACAGGAGTATGACTCAAGAGGGAAGGGCATTTAAAAAACTGCATGAGGCAGAAAAGGAAGTCTCTGAAACAACCCAAATAGTCCCCCAGGGAGCTCTCCAGTGAGTGTACATTTTACAAGGTCATGTATAAAAAAATTGAATGAGCAAGAGTTAATCAAGAATGAAAACAAAGGGATGTGTTGTGAAAGCTAATGACTGGATTCAATCAACACTTGTGAAAAGTGAAGGAAGCCAAAGGCATCAAATCTATTCTCAGAGCAGAATATGAGAAAAATGGCCTGGAACAAAGTTTTGGCATGATGGCGCAACATTAGCAGGTAAAAGAGAGGTCAGCACTTCCTTGTTCCGGTCTCTTTTCCATCTCTTGACCAGAGCCCATCGACATCAATCTGGTGCATAGGAAAGAGAAGTGACTGAAAGAGAGTTACCCCAAAGAGGGTAAGTATTCAATTCTTGCCAAAGTTATGTAGAGAGTTAAGAAAAATACCAATTAAAATCCCCATGGGTATATGTCCATCAAAGCACATGTTCAAGAATAACTGTAGCAGCACAGCTTATTGTAGCTAAAAACTGGAAATAATCCAACAGGATGTATAAATAATATTTTTGCACCAAGGTTGATCGTGAGCAACTGAAATGCAGAAAGCAAAACTGTGGTTAAGGGTGGGGGAGTACTGTACCCTCGCTATAGTTATGTTTTTCAATTAAGTGACCACTGTTTTCACTGTAAGACCTGACCTACAGAGAAGGGCAATCACAGAATTCAAGGATGCCAGAGAGTCCTGCATGAATTTACTTTTCATGGGAGTGGCGGAAGGTTTGATTGGATAGATCTTAAGTCATAAATCTACTCTAGATTCATTTTTAGCAATCTCAGCCCAGTGGTTCTGAATTGGGGTCTCCTTTGGAGGCACAGATTGACGCTTTCAGATCATTTCTTTATAGAGCAACCAACCTGGGAATTTGAATACCTGAGTTCATCTTTTTCTTTCCTCACATTGCTTAGCAAAATCAGGAGCACCCAGCCAATCTCATTATATATGTTAGTTTGCCAAATTGATTGAAAGTATTCAAAAATGTTGGAATGTTTGAAAGTACAAAGATGTCTGGGTGATACTCCACATACCCATATCCTTGCTTCTTACAAATAGTTGACTAGAAGTGTCCAATGGTGATATTTTGTATATCTCGATTGCAAGATCACATCATGGACTCGTCATGCTGTTTTTACTACTGGAAATAGAGTCATATGAACACAGGGAATTAAATTCTGTAATGGCCAGGAAGCCTCAGATGGGAAACTTTTTCAGCCTTGTGAAATCTTGATCCACAAAAACTGTAAGATAATACATTTATGTTATTTCAAGCCCCTAAGTTTGGGGTAATTTAATCTACTGCATAGCAATAGAAAATTAATACAGTAAGAATTGCTTAGAAAGCTTTGAAAAAGAAGAGTTAAGAAGGAACTTATTATAGTAGATGTTAAAACTCGTTTAAGAACTCTGATAATCAAAACAAGTGTCATTCTTAGCATCAGAAGGTGATGTTAAAAAAAAAAAAATCACCAGGAAAAAAAAACAATCAGTTGAGGATGTGCATATATAAAGATAAAGAAATGATTTTCAACAACATTGTTGATTAAACATCTGGGGATAAAATTAAATTTAAAATCTTGTTTTACAATTATGAAAAGAATATTAAATCTAAGAAATTAAAACTATGAAAGAAGCTGGAGGTAAGGAAAGGTTTGCAACTGCAAAATATGGTGACACACACCAACAACCTTCATAAAATCCATATTCCTAGATCTAATAATTCTCCTTCTAAAAAAACATTCTCAGAAAACTCTGAAATGAGACAAAAAGTTTTGAATAAGGATTTTTTCTTTTAGCCTCATTTGTGATTCAAAGATATCCAAACATTAGGGAAATGTTTAAACAAATTACAATATAATAATATAATAGTATGTACACAGTCTTCAAAAAGAGTAGTCTAATTGTATGAGACATAACATTTTCACTAAAGCTTTTACTATTAAAAAACAAAATCATAACTTATAATGTTAAGTGGAAAAAGAAAAGAAAATACTAAAATAGTACTTAAAAAGAGTATGTTTATATAGAAAATTTAGAAAACGTATTTTAAAAGGAAAGACAATATTAAGTATGCATAATCTCACCATCTAGGGCCAACTACTGCTACCATTTTTTGAATATCTCATTAAGACTTTTCCCAATGCATACATACATATTTAAGTATATCTTTTAAATAAAACTGTAATAATGCCTTATATATTTTATCACTTATTTTTTACTCAATGGTACATGATAAACATATTTTTATGAAACTAGATCATAACCTAAAAATTTGACTAGCCTCATAGCATTTCGCTTTATGAAAGTGACTTATTTAATCATTTCTATAATATATTGTCTTTTTCCCCCCACTCTTTTCTTTTGTTATAACATTCAGAGCTGCAAAGACAAATCTGGTACCTAATTCACATCCTTAAAAAGTTACCTTAGGGCCTTGCTGTGTTCTTAACCCAGAAAAAAATGATACATGGTATGATTTGCAATTAATAAGAAAGGATAGACATAAATGGGAAATGAGCCCTGAGATGATAGAGAATTTGCCAAGGAAGTTTCTTCATTTCCAAAGAGATAAATGTGTGTGGTTAAAAAGCAAACACGCCGGAAGGGTTTCAAAGGAGAAGGGGAACCTTGTTTATTGTCTAATTTAGGGTAAAAGAATGATGTTCCAGCTCTCGTGCCTGGAAGCCCTAAAGTTAGACTGTGCAGAACATTTGTTTGGGGTCCCATTTCCCACAACAAGGGCCTTCGTTCTCTTGAACCTTCTAGTCAGTTTTTAAGACAAGAACTCTCCTTATAGGAAGGGTAAATGGCTGTCTACTGGGGCACCTGCCCCTGGGGTGGCACTTGGCTTGACCTGTACTCCATGGGTTTCAACTCCCCTCTGTCCCATACTTAGCCTCATGACCCACCCTGACTTTCTGTTGTACCTAGAATTCCCAAACCCAGGCTTTCCCATGGTTCTTTCCATGAGGGCAGATCATCCTCGTTTCCGCTGCCGACTCCTGACCACAAGTGTCTCCGCTTGGATCATCCACAATTCCCACGTCTGCTCTCCGCTTCTCTGAAGTTTGATTGAAATCTTAAACCTATTGATGTTGTGAGTTTACACCTTTCAAATGGATGTTATTATCCTCTTGCAATAAATTAGTGGCGGCACAGGCAGGAGGGGAGATAGATGTGTGTGTCTAATACAGCACTTGGTTTTCAGTGTACGTGACTACTGACTGTAGCTTGCACAACTCGTTGTACTTCTCCAAGTCCCATCACTGAGCTTCAAGCTCTTCATCCACACAGTGGCTGTAATAAAGCATGCCCTGCCTGCTTCTTAGAAGGGATCAGAGGACACTAACACATGCATGCAAGAGAGCTTTATGAAGCCCAAAAGTTTTACTCAGCCAGGGTTTCTTCTGTTCTGTCTTCTCCCACTCGAGATAGGGTTATTTCATCTCATAACCTAACTCATAAAGGAGGTTGCTCAAAAATATAGACTCGTTTCCTTCAAACCCATTTTATGTCAAACAAAACATGATAGGATTTTTTTTTAAGTGTCAAGCAAATTTGTTCAAGAAAAGGTAACTTTTGGGATCATCTTTGCGGTGCTATTTTCTGTTTATTATTTCAAAGTGTCAGGGGTCTAAGCAAAATACTGTAATAGGCAAGCCCATGCCAGGCTGCTGTTGCTTTTAATGGGAGAACTAATTAGCTGATGAAAGGAGAATAAAAGCACTTGCAAAACCTTTAGTCAGTGTGCTAATTGAAAAAATAGTCCATTGTCCTCGCTGCCAGATCACTAGGATCTTGTTTTACTCCTTCATCAACCTCTGAAGAAGGAGATGTGAGCTCACCCGAGCACCTTGACTTCTTACAAGATGTAACTTTCTCTGATGCCTTGCTTCATGCATTCTAGCTGACTTAAAGGCAAATTAAAAATGATCAATGTAACTCAGCTTTGAGTCTCTCATTTGCCGCTGTGAGTCAGTACAGTTTACTTTTTGGTGGTTAACAACTAGCTAAGGTAATTCGCCGGTGGACACACACAGGTTTTCCTGCCCAGTCATCAAGCCAATAACCTTCCGCATGTATCAGCGATAGGTATTCTTCATTAATATTAAAACGCAGTGTTGTCATTAGGCAAGGGATGAGAAGCACAGAACCTGTCCATTGCTAGAAAACAAAGACCCCAGTATCTATTCTCAGGCCCCCAGATCACGTACTTGGAAAGCCCTACAATCCCATAGCCTGTTATTCTAGGATTAACACAATTAAGAACAGTACTTGCTTTAGGTAGCATGTCTGCCCCTTTTTTTTCAGGGGTTGGGGTGGGGGTGAGGAGACTAAAATATATATTTTTAGAGAGTTTGTAGTGATCATGGGTCATATGCCTGAGTACTAGTGGTTATTTCCACAACTTAACCCACAGCCTCCTAGGAGGCCATAGTTCCTGGTTACCTATGATGGCTTCAGTGAATTTTTTAAAGTGATTAGAAGTCAATATAAACTTTTCCTAATTATATTTTTATTTATCAAATAACAGGGCAGCAGAGCCAAATACCAAGGGAATTATAGAGGTTGGCATTCAGACTTATCTCCTTATTCCAAGTAAGTTGCAGGTTATCTCCTAGGCTAATGTTAGCTACCCCCAAAACTCAGTTCCTTAAAATAGCTATTTATTACTGCTTGGAAAACTGTGGGCTGGTGGTGTGGTTCAGCCAGTTGGCTCAGCTTGACTGACCTTGGTGAGGCTCAATGTGTGTCTGCAGTCAGTTCTCGGGTAGATTTGCAAGGTCTCAATCATAGGTTGGCTGGTTGGCTTGCTGTCAACTGGGTGATGGGGTGACAGGGGCCACATGTCCCTAAGAATCCAGCAAACTAGACTGGGCTTCCTCACATGGTAGCAGCAAGCGAGAGAAGGAGTGGGAATGAGCAAGTCCTTCTGAGGCTTGGGCTCAGAACAGGCCCTGGGTGACTTCTGCCACACTCCATGTCCAAAGTCTAGCCGAGGTCCAAGTTGGGGACATACAAGTAGAGTTCACATCTTCCTGGTAGGAGCTGCAATGCCACATTGCAAATGGCCTGGACCCCGAGGAGGGTGAAGGATTTTACAAAAAAAAATCCACTTCATAGTACATGTTTGAAAATAGAGATTCCTAGGTGCCACCCCAGATATCAGTGCCTGTCTTAAGACCAAACAAGTTCGTCAATTCTCTTCAGTTCCAGCCCCATCCAGTGCTCTCAGGAAACCTAAAGAACTTTCTAGACCATTTTATCTCATCCACAACCTCTTCCTTTCTGAGATTGATGAAGTAAGCTAAGACCTCTCACAAACCCATTTTCTACAGAATAATAAACTAGGCGAAACTTTTTATTTCTTCTTTCAAAATATGAGACAATCGCATGTCCCAGGATAGATCGTAGCTCCTTGGGGTTTGTACGCCAATGTTACTGGCCATTTGGTCAAACACAGCCTTCAAAATATGCTGCTATTAGCCCTATGGTAAAGGGTCACTAAGCTCATTCCCTCACAAACATTCACTGAGTATCTATCATGTCCCAGGCTCTGTAAACATAAAGATACTAAACACAGCCATTTTTCTTAGATGTTTGGCTTACTAGAAAAGGATTTTATTGTCAGAAAACTTTCCAGGAATGACTGAAAATTAATGATATGAAGTAATTATATTTTATTACATATACATTTGATCTAAGCATCAACAAAAGCCTTTATCTTGAAAATTCAGGTAACAGTAGCACTATAGCAATATAAAAAAAAGAGAATTTAATGTTCAGATTCAAAATGAGCATTCTTTAAATTTGTATTGTGGGGTTATTTTTCTCCATTGGGGTACATTGGTGATTTGAAATTCAGTAAAATAAGGAGTAGGATAGATCTGAAAATAACCTAAATTCACAGTGTGACCACAGTTTGAAAAGATGTTGGTACAGATTAGACCATGTCAATGTTTGTATTTAACAAGCTGTATCAATGGGTATCTCATATATTTCCTAGTCTCTATTAATGATCCTTAAGTCAGAAAGCTATGCCCCCATTTAGTAGACCTTTTCCTGAATGCCCCTAAAATGCTAAGCACTTGGGGTATCTCAGTATAAAGAACACAGCACTGTGTGTATACTGGGGAACACAGGGTCCTGCTTTGGAGGAGCTCCATTATAGCATATTGAAATCCAAAGTATTTCCCAATTTTTAGGGGTTTCAGTGATGGTACCAGTGCCTTTACTTAAAGGAAAAAGGAAATGTTAGGGGCAAGAGGAGGTAAGTACCCTATTATAGGGGTGTTCATTTTGTAGAATTCTCCAGGTTTTGAGGTTGGAGGATACTGACTGTATCTTCCCTAAAAAATAATCTGTTTGAATTGTGACGTGCTGGAAGATACAGATAGGAAATCATCTCCAAGGAGACCGGGCATCTGAGAGTGTGGGGAGGAGCATGGGAATTGGGGTGTGCAGGCTTCCCAGAGAGGCCGGTGGGTGGGAGGCAGCAGCCCAGACTGCGGGAGCTCGGGGGCAGACCCACCGGAAGCCCAGGGCATGGCTGACTGGGGCCGAAGGAAAATTCCAGACTCCAGAGGCAGTGCCCTGGGGACACCGCGGTGTCTTCATCCCTGGCTTCCTTAAACAAACAACAACCAAGAAAAAAAAACAACCCCAAATCCCAGACAACAATAATAAAAAGCACCCTACAGTGGGAGTATTTAGAAATGAAATACAATAAATAATATGGAAGTAGTCTGTTTTGTTAAAAGAAGAAAAACAACAAAAAGTGATTCCAGCGTTCAGACCTTGTTAATGAAGGAGCCGTCAGAAAATACGATCTTGCAGAGGAAGCAGGAAAGACGCGATGGAGCCCAGGGGAGCCCCCGTTTGGCGCGGGGGGTGGGATGGGGTGGAGTCGGGCTTTGGCTGAAGCCGAGGCCGGGGAGGATAGTCTTGGGTCGGACCGGCCGGAGCCCATCGCCAGGACCCTGAGCGGAGAAACGCTGCATCCGAAAACGCAGGAGGCCCAGAAGCTGGCGGTCTCCAGCCGGCCAGGTCCAGCTCTTCTCCACACCCTTTGGGGCCATCTCCTCCCGCAGCAAGTTAGGCTCATTTCCACCAAATGGCTGCGAATGTCTGTGACTTAGTTTTCCTGCTCCTTTAGCACCCTCAGAGTTTGAACACATAAGTATCTTTTACATGCATGTATATGAGGGCTGTCCGGGAAAAAATCCAGCCATAAACGCCTCTGTTTTTCATATTACATGACTGGATACTTTCTGGACAGCCCATACACACACACACACACACACACACACACACACACACACACCCCTCCTTGCTAATAGACATATAAAATGTGGCCTATACACTATTATTATAAATATAAAATTCACTTTTTAAAGTGTAATATGGACCTGTAGGTGCAATGTGCAGGTACATGTGCTAAGAAAAACTCGTGAGGTTAGAGCTGAACCGGATAATTGACCAGAAGCAGGACGTCAACATTGGAAACGTTCTAAAGAGAGACCGCGTTTGGCCAGGGTAGATCAGAAGTCATGCGTTGGGATTCCAGAGTCAACCCTCTTTGGTTTTCCTTACATTTCCACTACTTAACAGTTGTGTGACCAAAGGCAAGTCACTGGACCTTCTCTTGCTTCAGTCTCCCCTTTTGTAATCCGTGTGTATCGATAGCATACACTTCATGAAGTTGTTTGAGGGTTAGTGAAATGAGTTAATTTCTGAAAACAGTCAGAAAGGTGTCTGGCGTGTCGTAAGCCCTTGCTTTGAACTTGTCAAAACGGTCAGAGCAGTTTGTCACCAGTTTAAGGGCAAAGCAGATGAAGTCAGGTGAGAATCTGAGTGAAATTGGGGACAGAACTGGAGAGTGCACGACGAGCCCAACCCTCCAACCAGCTGGATCTACCCACTTGTCTCTATGGCTGGATCTTCTGATGTGTCAAAAGAAATTGGAATATCAAGATTTTTATGTGAAACCTCCCAGTTTTTAAATACTGGCAAACTATCTTAAATATTTAAAAAAAAAATTCCATGCAGGCCCAACAAAACATATTTGTGGCCTCTGTCCTGCCCAAGGGCCAGAAGTTAGCCTTGCTGCTGAACGTGGTCTGACATAGTCCCAGATGCTTGGACAAGAGATGTGTTTGGAAAGATCTTTGCAGGGAAGCACTAAGCAAACTTCACCATCAGGGCTGAATGTTGTTGGTTGATGTTAAGTCCAAGCCCATCAAAAGATGTTCCCTTGTTCTCTCTAGTGAGGGAGCAGGGCAGTGATCAGACATGTGGTCTTACACTGCCACCAACACACCTTAACGATGAAACCTGAATGACAGTGGCTGGTGTCATCTCCTTCTTAAATTGGGTTGATTTTCACCAGGCCACCCTACTCACCATTCTCTTTGTAGTTAGAGCAGATCCCGGCCCATCTGTCAGGCTGCTTGTTCTTTGCCCAGGGCCTTGTCTACAAAGAGGAAACAGATGCTTGTTTGGCCCATGAAGGACCCCCGCACAAAGGCAATGCAAGGTAGATACAGTTTAGATGTTCGAGAACTGATTCCAGCCCGGCTTCGTGGATCAGCGAACACTTGCATACAACTCAAAACAAAACAAAATAAAACAGAAACAAAACAAAACAAACAAAAGCAAAACCCCTCAATTATCCTGGTTTTGCTTTTGGCTTGGACAAATTTTCTGAAGTATGGCGTTTGTCCCAGCCCTGATTAATGACACTGACTCTCAGTGTTGGAGATACAGCGTAGGAAAGTGGTGTCTAAATACTAGCAGCACGGCGGTGCGTTAAACGTGTACAATAGAAAGCATTCTACATTTGAAATTTTAGTATTTTAGTGGTTTCCCAGCTCGAGGCCAGCCAAGCCAACCTATTCAAGTTATGACCGTAGCTTGCAATGAAATGAATCATATTAAAACCATGGAATCACACAAGTCAGGGGCTTTTCTAATAACCTCAGCCTCATTCTCCCCATTTTCTAATTTGCTCTTGAAATGAATACCTGCTGGTTCACGTAATTGTTATGTGCCTGTCCTTCTTGCAGCCTCCTTCTGAAGAATGTGTCTTGAGAGTTCTGATCTGCAATTCAATTCTCTCTCCCTATTGCCAGGGACCCCGTCACCCTGACCACAACAGACGGGTCCTCTGGTCTTCATCACAACAAAGAGGAACCGTAAGGAAATCCAGCAATGAGATAACTCGGCACGATGCTGCTAGGACGAGAGATCTCTAGGGAGAGATGCCATGTGGGCTCAAATAGGTTTTCTATCTTGGGGTCAGTGATGGGGAAATTCACCAGGGAGATAAGCAGGGAGGAGATATGCTTGCTCTGGTGGGAAACAAGATGACCAAACCGTTGAAAGATAGTAGACACTCAATTTCTGAAAGTGAAGTAAGCCATGATTTCTCAGTAGAGAGTGTTTCATTTATTCATTATTCATTTGTTCACTCATTCATCAAAACAGCTTGAGCGTGTAAATGTCTATTGATATCCTAGGCATGGTGTGGGACACATCTGAGCTCATTCCCAAGGAATTGAAGTCGACTCGGGCAGTGAGACAAAAAGTTAAATTTCAATTTAGGAATTCAGTAACTAAAGCGTTGTGTTTTCTTGACTTTCCCAGAAAGACCCTCCTTTTGGGTTTTGCAAACATCAGTGGACACAAAACTTTTTTGGAGTCTTCCCTGACTATTTAAAAGCAAATTAGTCCCTCCCTTCTGCCACCTGTCCTGACTTCCACACCCCTGCTCTGTGTTTCCGTCAACACACTTAGCACCTTTCAACATAGTGTATTGCTTACTTCTTTGCTGTATTCATTGGTTACGGCCTATTCTCTCTGAAAATTTAAGATCCCCAAGGATAGAGATTTTTGTCTGTTTTGCTTATTGATGTATTCCAAGTATAAAACAGTGTCAAGACTGTTGACAAGTGCTCAGTAAAGATTTGGTGGTTGTTAAATGAATGAAACTTGGGACATCATGGATGAAAATGATTCCAAAAGCTTTCTTTCTTCCTGCCTTCTTAACTACAATGTTCTAGATGAAATGTACATTTTTAGGGGTCAGCATTGTCACATTGAACTGCTCTTACTTGGCTGAGCTTTTACATTGCCCTCATGGGCTACAGAGGGTAGGGCACTTCTATCCCACTCTGGGCCAAGAGATTCCGGATAGGTGTATCATTAGAGTTCCTTGATGTCAGCTGACCGGGTCGTTTCTCACCACCACCTAGGGAGACTTGCTTCTGCTTTGAATTCTTCGATTACTCAGTGTTGAACTTGGGGAAATCCAGAGAAAGAAACCTGCTGTAATGGTATTGGACATAAGACTAAACAAGTAAGAGTCAACTTGGAGACCTTATTTTCTAATTTTTAATCATATCAACAATGTTTTAAGATGCCTCTTACCAAAATTTGCTCAAGTCCACGTGGTCAATCATTGGAAGGGATGGGGCTTGACCAAGGTCTGCCTAGCTTCAGAGTTAGTGCTGTTACCATTATTTTGCTTCTCCGAGGATTTGGAAACATATTTCTTCAAGTATTGTGTATCAAATTCCATTTGGGAAACTTCTCCTGTTTTTTAAACCTTCCTTATAAAGGGGAGGTTTTGGGTGGCTCAGTTCTAGTTAGAGACACTTTATAGGATACAGCAATGAGTGGTACATAACCCTTGTTTTTGAAACGCACTGGGGAGTCCCTTTTGAAAACCAAATATAGATTTACAGATTAGTTCTTGGGTCCAACAGTCACACGAAAGAGCAGCTATTTGAACAAACAGCTGCCCTAACATGGGACAGGTGCCTATGATTACGTTAAGTGACAATGGTTTTGACTAAAAATCAACAGAGATCAACGCTTCATGCTTTTCCAAATTGGAAGGCGTCCCTGCCTGTTGTGAGGAATGGCTGTGTATCTGCTCCTGGCATCACTTTAGAGGTTTAAGAGAAAAAGAAGATTAATTACTAAGCTTCCTTTCGAACAGTGAGTTCGAAAAATGAAAGAAAATAATGACTTAATTAGATCAGGGTCACAATAACAGGATTTTTTTTTTTTTTAATCATCAAAAACAGAAGCAAACATTCCCTAAGTTTGCCTTGGAGGAGACTCCACACACAGACGTGGTCCCAGCTCCACTGGGAGCCCAGAGACCCATTCTCCACGGCAGCTGCTTCCTCAGCCCCCAGAGGTCTAACAGGGACAGTAGCCCAAAGGCTTGGGAGCAAACCCGCACTTCGGGCTGGGAAAACAAACCAAGTCGTCCCCTGATGCAGAGCCCACAGGGTTCAGATTTCCTCTCACCGTTTCTAGAATAAGTTTTTACTCTTAACAATTATGCCTGGCTTCTGCCCAAACTAAAGAAGTCAGCAGCAGCCTTTTCTAGGACCAACACTGTCTTTGCAGGACTCCTCTTCTCCTCTTTCATCCTCACTTCCTCTCCTCTTTCCCAACATTGCCCTCATTTTTCAGATAATGTGGCCCCAGACTTTTGGTCTCCAGTTCCAAGAGGCTGTTTGCTTATTGACTTCCTCTGGCCCGTCCTTTGGAGGCAGGTGGTCCTTTGGGATGGGCCATTGAAACAGCTTTCCTTATCCCAGAGAAGTGGGAAGGGCCGTGCGGGTGGGGGGTGACTGGGGGTGGGGTGCGACGTCAGACTGCTCAGGAGATTCGTGACTTTCAGATTAAGTCCTTGGGCTGATAACACGGAGGCATGAGTTCCTTCTCAGAAGCTGGTGTCTCTGATTACATTTCTTCCTTCATCACACCTTCCACGACCCAGCCAATGACTTCCATGCCTGTGTTTGTCAGGGCCTAGAGGTAAACGCAGTCAGGGCTTCCTATTCGATTGGAATGCTTCCTCCTCGCTTCCCTTACTTAACGCTCCTTTATACTTTAGATTTCGGCCCAATGAGCACTTCCTCAAAGAGTTCTTCCCTGGCCTGAACAGGAGGCGCCCACGGGAGCCTTCTCCTTCATAGCACTTAACACGATGTTTTCCTTTCTCTACGTGGTGATTTGATCATTGGTTTTCTCCATTAGACTGTAAGCTGCATGTTTTTTCTGCTCACTGTCGAATATTCAATACCTTCGAGCACTCAGAAACGAATTGGGTAACAAATGTAGGGCAGGGAGACAGGAGACTGTCAGGATATTTATTGCGACGACAGTGTAAACACTGGTATTCACCTGATGAAGATTGGGCGATGGGGTGACTAGAAGAGAGGAAAAACTTCTGGAAATGACACCTGACGTAAGTGGTAGATCGGAAGAATGGGGCCCGACTAGAGCCCAGGGGTGGGAGCTTGTGGTGACAGCATTCCAGGTTGGGGCAGCGTCTTGAGCCAAATCTTGGAAATGGGAGAGCACACAAGCTGTTTGAGCAAAGGCAAGAAGCTCAGTGAGTCCAAGGCACAGGGGTAAGGGCTGGGGACCCGGGATTTGACAGTTGAGACCAGATTTGTAGACTGAGGGCACATCACGAAGGCCTTGCATGTCGTGCTAAAGAGTTCTTATCCTGCAAGTGACAGGGAAACCACTGAAGTAACTTACTTGGAACGAAGGCGTGAGCAGATGTGACCCATGCTCAGAGCAGTGTGTAGCTCTGAACAGGCTTCTAGAAGAAGGTTAGAGAATTGCTAGGCCTGGACGGCAGTTGCCGGGAGAAGTGGGAGTCCTGGAAAATATGGGGGTGCTGTTGCCTTAGCATTCCACAAAGATGAAGGAAGAAATCTGGATAAGGGTAACAAAGGGAAAGGCTTATTTCTACTTCCAAAGCCCAGGATTTGAGACACTCATCTTCCCTTTTCTGGGACAAATTATTTTGGGTATTTGGATGACACTTAGAGGACAGGAGTCCAGCAAGACAGTCACCATGGTTCTTTCTCCTTTCAGAGTGCGGTTAGTGATTGTGCTGCCTTTCACGTAGTGGCCGATGGGACCAGCTACTTTTTAATCTTACCGCAATGCCTGATGTTTTAGGAAAATACACACAAAAGAAATTCTGAGAAAACGATGCATGAGAAAAGGAAGTGCATTGTTTTGCCCTGTGGACATAATTCATTATGACTCGATCATCATAATTTCATTAGGATTCCCTTGAAGTTTCTCCTTTTGGACTGTCTGAAAACCTGTTTTTCGTTCTTTTGAAGAATTCTTTCTCTTTCACGTACAGACTCTGAACTTTACCACTTGCCTAGCTGCCGGTCTCCTCTCAGCGCGGGATCACCTCAGGTCCTCTGCCTTCCGAGCTCTGTGACCCTAACCTGGTCCCCGCGCACCAGCCTCGTGCCCACTCTGTGGACAGGGATCTCAACCCACGAAAATCCTTAATTTAATCCCTCACATTCCCAAGTGTCGTACCAGCCTCAGCTAAAGGTGGGGCGGCACCTCTCGGGCAAAGCTGGGGGAAATGTGCTTCCTGTGCCTAAATAGAATGCCAGCTCTGTGTGGGACCCCCTCAGTGGGCTGGCAGCATGTGGCCAGTTCCAGGGGACTGGAAATTGTAAAAGGAGTGAACTTGGCTTCTTCTTCACCCCCAAATTTGTCCCCAGATTTTATTCCCGGTCTATTTTAGCCTCATTTCTCATCAGTCACACAGCCTTGGCTTGGAAAGATGCTAGATTTAAAATAATGAGATTTGGGTTCAACTCCCATCTGTAGTACAAACTGTATGGACATCGTTTCCACATGTATAATTTGACCAGCCATGTTGGTCATGAGAATTCAATTTTGTGGTACATTTACAGGTGCTCTGCAAACTACAGAGTGCCATGTACATGTGCCATATGTTGTGAATGGCAATACCCAAAGTCTGGAATCTTCTGAGCTCCTTCCTCAACCTTCTCCTATTTATTCTACGTCGCGATGGTGGCACTTAGCCTGGACACAGTCCCTCTCTGTCCTGTGTGTTTGTCCCTGTTCTCCCTTCTTCCCCAAATGGTCTGGTCTATTTTTCCCTTAGGTTCCTATTTTCTCCCTTTGGTATCCCACCTCAATATTCAGGTAAAGCTATGTCTCTCAATGAACTAGTGAAAAAAAGAGGAGGTAGCTGTGGTACATGGGGGGTATATCGTGTATATCATGATAAACGTATGTATATTATGAGAAACATAGATATGCATGAATAAGTTAGAGGAGGCACACTGTGTGGCACCCTGTGTGAAAGTCAAAAGGCCACAGAGTCCCTTCTGTCCCTTTCCTCTTTCTCCTTCTTATTTGTTCTGTGATTGAGGCCAGCATTGCAGAAGGTGTTATATAGGAACAGAGAGACCAAAGTGTGGGAAACCCTGGGTGAAACAAAGTTAACTAAATTTCTTTCCTTCAGGATCAATGCGCACTGGGAATATTCTAGAAGGGGATTTATGCATCTTTTTTTCCCCAGACATGTTTAATCATAAAGTATTTTTTTCAAAGCGAAGCATCTGGGTGACTGAGGTTTTAGGGATTACACCTAGGGAAAGTCCGCCTTGAGCAAATTCTGAAAAATGGGATACCAATTTGCTGGCCCCAGGAAGTTACAGGGATTAAACGATGTAACCTGTGATCGTGTGAGCAGGGGCTCTGGGCGTGGGGGGGGGCAGTGATGCCCAGGAGACGTCACGGGGTTCACAAATGCGGAATGCAATCTCTGATGGCCTCTATGCAGCAAGAGAGCCCCTCTGGTCCCCTGCAAAGGGGCTCGCAAGCCCTTCCCATTGCCCCGCGCCCCCGGGAGGCCACCCCTGGGTCAGACCACGGTGGCGTGCCGACTAACACAGACCCAAGACGCCCTGTGATCAGACTGCGGACTCTTAAGCAAGAAGCGGGGCCTGAAAGACAAAAGCAACACGAAACCCTCAATAAACACACCCACGGGACCGACACAGAGGCCTCAGGCCCACTGGTTACGTGGGATCCCAGCGTTTCGTGAGAAGGAACTGAAAACCAATACAAAACGCAGTCTCTTCTCCGGAGTGTCTTAGGCGGGACTGTGTTTAAAACACTGAAACTGGCCCTCGTTAGGATAGGAGGGTGGGCTCGGTCATCCTCAATCCTCACCGATGGCTTTTATCTTTGTCACAAATCTCCAATTGAGAACCCCTCAGGCACTCTCACAGGTGGAGATCTGTTTGTTGTGTGCGGACCTGATCTGAGCTATGGGAGTCCCATTCTGGTATCCAGGGGGCAAAAGCTGGTCAGCAGTGCCCTCCCCAGAATGTTGCCTTCAAATTAGTAACATCAGTCACAGCAGGTATGTACTGCACGGTGTACGAGGGCTGTGTGGAAACCCCAGCCATAAATGCCTCCAGTTTTCCTATTACGGCTGGGCACTTTCCGGACAGCCCTGATTCACTAAATATTCTTCGCATGATGTCATTCATTAGTTCATTGCACATTCCCTGACTCCTCGAGCCCCTTTTCTCTGACAGGCGCTGGGATGAGAGCTGGGAGCTCAATGTGAACGTGACAAAGTCCTGATTCTCAGGGGCCTATGTTCAAATGATAGCAAATACTTGTTGATTTAATCTAGAAGGAAGGATGGAAACAAAATCTTCCATCCCACGCGGGCAGCCCGTCTGCTTTGTATTATAACCTTTTAGAGGCATACCATTCATCCTCTAAGTGACTCTCACTTGAGATTTCCAGGCAGCTCCACGTGGGTGGGTAGCAGCCCTGTGTCAGGCTTCTGAGGAAGTATCTGGAACAACAGATCCTTCTGGAGGACTTGGCTCTCTGCAACTACGTGTCCCCTTGGCCAGTAGACATTCTGAGTTCTGTGAAAGAGCACACTTATTTTTCATTCTCTGAATCAGAAGACAAGAGTAATTAATTGTCCTGATCTGAGGTGGAGGCTGGGTCCGGTTCTGCCCAGGATGACCCGTCAGGCCCAGGCAAGTGGGCAGGCTGGGCCGGGAGTCCGATTCCCAGGGAGCAATGTCCTTGGCACACACGCTCCCCCCCGCCCCGCCCCCCTCCCCGGTTTATTCCCCGCCTCCCGCTGTGATGCACACGAGGCTGTGTGAGCCGAGATCGCTCGGAAGAACCGACAGTTACCATTGCGTGAATAAAGAGCCCAACTTCTCATCCCGTACTGTCGTCTTTCCTGCGTTTCCTAGTTATTTGGATCATACTAAACACGGATGCAAGTTTTTAATCAACTGTAATTCTTGTTAGAAAGAAGACTAACACATGGATGGGTGGAGGGTGATGCCAACCATCATCTAGAAGTTCAGATACCACAAAAAAGAAAATTTTCTGAACTTTCCTAGATGGAAGAGCAAAGCACATATTAAAGAAAAAAGTAGAGCAATAACAATGGTTGCAATAAAAGGCACCTTGACAAGTGGGAGACACTTCCCATAAACTTAATTGTGATAGGATTCAGTGACAGGCCCGGAGAGATTTAATATGATCGTGAAAAGCTAAGGAGCTGGAGGAAATAGGAAGAGAAGGCTCGGAGACCACAGAAACGCATCTCGGTCTGAACGCTCTTTTCCTCATGCTGTGCTGATACAATTTGTTTTTTATGAATATGCAAAATACGACATTTGTACAGGTGACTTCAAAATGTTTCTCATTCGTTTCGATGCCTTTCCCATAGTTTTTTATTCATTCATGCCTTCACTCATTTATTCACTAGATAGGAAAGTACCTCCTGAGTCCAAGGCACTGAGAATTCAGGAGTTTCAGACAGTTTATAAACTAGAAGTGGAAATAAAATATCTCTAAAACAAAATACAATGGGAATTACACAGGACAAAGTAATTGGAATGCAGAGGAGAGAGAAACCAGCTTGGGCTTCACTCCCATTTCTGCTGAAGTCCCTCATCCAGCACAGTGGTTAGGAGCACGGCTTAGGATCCGATGGGTGGGTTCAGCTCTCAACTCTGTCACTGATTGGTGGGGTCACCGTGGGCAGATTACCTTCCTTCAGTTGCAACTTTGCCATATGTAAAATGGGGAAAATAATGTGTTAATAATAATAATGGTATCCGCTTTTAATGCTGAGGACTAAATAAGGCAGTGTCCATAAAGCAGCTAGCAGAGTGCCACCGAGTCAAGGCTAAATAAAATGATTGCGTGTTCTATTACAACTTACCCTTCCTTCTCATGGCCCTGTCTACATCGATGGCATGCCCTTTCTCCTGGCCATGAGGCATGGCCTCAGGAACGCCACCAACCTGTGTATAGATTGTCCCCGCACGAGGTCTCTGCATTGCTCCGGTTCATGTCCACACTGTCACCTGAAATTGGGCCCTCACTTAATGTTAACAACCAGCTGATGTTCTGGAGGGTTTACCTTACACCTGCACGCTTTTGTTTGCTTATAACAATGCTGGCATGAGGTGGACACTATTCTTTTCATGTCCTTTTATGAAAGGGAAACTAAAGCTTAAAGAGGTCGAATAGCGGCCCGGCTCAAGCTCAGAGCCAGACCCGACCTGTTTGCTCGGGGTGTTCCATTCCATCCCAACAGCCCCGGGCCCTGGAAGGGTAAGGCCGGTATGCGTATCTTTGCTCACATGGATAGTTCTTCTCCAGCCCCCAACCCCACCTGTTACAATCCGTTCTAGGAACTCAGTAGAACTATGGTGGACCCATTGTGCCGTACACACAGGAGGGCACCCTGTTTGAAAATCCGGGCCCCAGCGCTCAACTTGCTGAGTTCAAGTCCTGATCCACCATTTACTCGCTGCGTGACTTTGAATAAGCAACTTGTCTCCAGTGTATTCAATGTTTTCCCAGCTTTATTGAGATTTTATTGACAAATAGAATTGTAAGATACTTAAATAAAAAAGGCTGGGCACGTGGTAGGCATTCAATACCTGCTTGCGTTGAAGGAAGAGAAGAGTTTTCTGCTTTTTGCTCTCTCGTTGACCTAGCGCGGTGACGTGGGCATAAGAGGCATTCGAAAGGCAGGCTGGATGGTATGACAGCCCAGACACTCTTCTGAATAAATTAAGGACATTATGCAATTAATAGTGAGGGTGTCTGAAGCTATCAATTGGAAAGCTATTAACTGCCTAGCACGTAAAGCCATTTAAATTTAAATAGTGTTGTCTTTCTCCCTGTGGTCTTTCAGATGATGATTTTTTTTTAAAGTAGTAAATATGTGTGGTGTTAATGAGTCAAGGATTATGAGATTTAATCTACCCCGGGACTGGTTTAGGGGAACTGAAATTGGCCCTCGGGCTATGTGTTAGAGCTGCTAAGTGAGCAATTTCACCTGGAAAGGGAGAAAAGATGACAATAAGCAGAGATTTTCACGGATACCCTAAGGGGTGTGACTGCGTCTCGGGCCTCATGGAACAACTGGGTATCTAGTCCATCCCTGAACAGGTGGGGAATCGCCCAGTGAGTGCTGTGGAGTAGCCAGCCATTATGTGCTGAGTTCTTAGACCACTGGCGGTGGTGGCTCCTAGAAACGTGTTACAAATACAGCATCTGGCCCCCACCTCAGACTGAAAACAATCTGTATTTTAACAAGGTTCCCAGATGCTTAGCATGCATATCAAAGTTTGAAAAGCAATGGTCTCCAGAGGCTAAAAGGATAATAGGATTAGAAGCAGTGTTTTTGATATTACACTTTGTTGGCTGGCGTCCCTGCTGTACATGGGGATGCAGAGCTCTGATGTGTAAGACGAGAAAGATGAGGCTCTCTACCTGGATCTTAGAAGATGAACCAACTTCTGATATTCAAAAGCAACTGGACTGCGAACAGGTACTTCATTGCTCAAAACATACAAGGTTGGACAATTAATTTTATGAACTCATCCTAGAAAAAATGCTACATACCTCATTGCTGAATATCATTACGGTCACCTTCAAAGGACTCCCCTTGGGAAGCTGTGCACCAATGCCAGCGCCTAGTCCACCCTTCAAAGCAGTTTTGGAACTCTTTTTCTGGAATGGCCATCAGAGCTGTCATCATCCCCAAAATCTGACAGTTAAGTTAGCGAACTTCCCACTGTGCTCTTATGTTGGCGCACTGTACAGACAACTCGGGAAGGTGTCATCACCTTGCCAAAGGTTACAGTGACAGCCTTTGGAGTATCAGGAGGGGAGAAATGACAAGCATATCAAAGTAAGAGAAGGAATAAAACTAATGTATTGACTATGGAGACAAACGTACTAAAATACCTCAACTCTGTACTAAGTTAAGTTGTTATAATAGTTGAAGCATGTAAATTTTTTATGTTAAATGAAAACTATGAAACATGATGGAATGTTGTGGACTATTAAAAAAATCAAATTACTCCAAATGTGTCACTGACTCGGTATCAAAGATGCAAGAGACTTGTAATGTGGATGCAGAAGGGACCAAGACTAAACCTGACCAGCTCAGGGGAGGCCTGCATGGCGGACCTTACGGACTCAGCGATGGGAAGTAACCACACAGGATGGTCTGAACCTACAAATTTCTAAGATCGAGTCATGGCCAGTCGTCCAGTGTTGGGCCTGCAGCCTCCTCGACAAAGGTCAGCCTTGACCTTACAGTGAGCCTGTCTGTGGTCTTTGCCATCTGAGATAACATGCCTTTGAAATGTCAGAGTAACCTTTTCCAGACCCCTCAGGGCACCACCTCAGCAGCCCTCATCGTCATCTCGTCATCATCTCGTCATCTCGTTCCCCAAATGCCATCTCTATGGCCGGAAGGGTTAATTATAAACTATCCTGTACTCACCAATGTGAAAAAAGTTTGGGTCTCTGCGTTTTACTTTTTATCCAATCCGGAGATGCCCCACTTGGCTTTCTCCCGCCCCCTTAATCTACCACCCATGGATTTCACGTAACCCTTCTTACGTCTCCTCCTTTTATGCTAACGTGTAAAATAAATTGCTAAACTGCCATGCTCCGGAGCATTTTCTCAATCTGCTGAGATTTTGCTTCCTGGCAGTTGTTGTCAGTTTGGCTCAAATAAACTTACACAAATTCTCTACAGGTTTGGATGTTTCTTGCATCAAAAGTAATTAGAAAAAAATGTGACGAACTATAAAATCCGAGTTGCACAAAAGTAATTACTGTTATCCTGGGAGTGTATCACAGAAAGAAAAACCTGAGCTAAAAGGGAGACCTAAGATCCCAGAGAATTGTTTACAGAAACAATTCTAATTATATACAAATTAGTTCAAGGGCAAGAGAATAACAGGGGTTGCTATTGAAATTTCAATGCTTTTGAGCCCTCTTCTGGCCAGTAAATGGTGACAGAAAATTAAAAAATAAGTAACATCTGGAGAATAACAAAGTTACAAAAATAATCAAATATATTTGGATGTCAAAATAAAAAAATTAAAACAAATTTATTTCACTGGATTAGACGAAAAATTTCTGTAACTTAATGACTTCTGTCTCTTGTCTGCTATGTGTATAAATGCAGGGAAAATGGAATAATCTTGATAGATACTTCAAAGCCACAAGTAAATCATGTTTTCTTCAGTGTCAGGAGATGAGGAAGGAATGCATTTCTTTCTAAATATTAAGAAAATTGGACTATATAAATTCCAGAAGCAGTATCTTGTCATTCACTTTTATAAATATTTATACTTTATTGGGTGTCTTCTGGCACTTTCCCATTAATTTTCCATTTGTTCCTTTTAATAATAATTTGGGGGAATATGGATGCCAATTAACTTAATCCATAGAACCAAAACCAAAGTCAAAAGCTGGTCTATATTTGCAACTTCCAAAGCAGGCCAAGGTATATATATTATACTCTTATCTGATATATTATTATATACTATATTCTTATACTATTGTATGTATTATCCCAAGGTATCTGTAGTGTACTCTTATCTGTTATACTATTATAACCATACTCTTATAGTACTGTACATATTATCTATGTAATTAACCAAGAGCATATGATAACCTTTATATTCTTATTATACAATAAACAAATCTTTTATATCAATACATATAAATTAGTAAAAGTTTAATACTTCTCCCAGAAAAATAGGAATAAGACATTATGCATAGGTAATTCATAAAGAAAAAATATAAGTGGGCAAAAAATCAGAAGGTGATGAATCTAACGAGTAATCCAAGAAAGGGATCTGGTTTATGATGAGATAGCATTTTCGCTTCCCAAACAGGCAACAAGCTTTAAATGATCCTCTCCGGTACCTGTGAGGCTGCAGGACACAGGCCTCCGTTGTCAGCAGCAGCATAGATTGGCTCAACTTCTCTGTGGGGCACGTTTTTTAATATCTACCTAACGTCTATAACCTTTGCTCTGGCTTTCTCACTTCTAGGAATTTAATTTTAAAGAAACTATTCTGAGATGTGAAAAGACCGTGACTTTAACTACAAAGATATTTTTGCAGCAGTTTTTCATAAGAGCAAATAGCTGGACCAACCTTAAGTCTGTACCACGTTACTGGTTAAGCAAATGTTAGTCCATCCTTGGCGGCCCTGTGGGTCTCTGACTCCAGGGAGTGCAGTTGACCGAGGCGCCCGGCGGCTGCACACTGAAATGCACCGCCTGCTTGCGGGGAACTGGAGGAAAATAGCATCGTACAACGTATTACTGAATAGGCATTCAAATGATGTGGCAAGAGAGTCACATATAACGACACAGAAAGCTGTTCCAACTACATAAGTGTTGCACGTGTGTATATGTATGTACACCGATACAAATAAGCTCATGAATGATGTATATGAACAGTATGAACTCAAGATGAGGGAAGGTTAAGTGTAAATAGATGCATAAACTCAAAATATTAAAGTTGTTCCTCCGAGGTGGAATTAAGAGTTATTTCTTTTTACCTACCCAAATTTAAATGTTCCCCCAAGAGACATGTCTGACTTTGTAAAGAGTTAAGATTATTTAACAATGGATCTGTGTTTCTTTGCATTACCTGACTTTTATTTTACGTTTTTCTTCATGACCGAATACTTTTCATTTGCAACTTAATGTTAGATGTAGAAAGTGTGATGCTTTAAATAGCTAATTTCTGAATCAGAGTAAGAGTTTGATGCCTATAAGCAAGAACACTGGTCCTCCCAAGAGTTATTCTTGAAGACTGCATTAAGGTGTTACATTAGGTAGGTGGTGTTATGGGTGAGTGTTTTCTTTAAACGTTCTTTGGATGTTGTTGTAAAGTTGTCTTGACAACAAACAACATGGCCTTCACCATGCAGTCAGTGGGACGTCATTCACTGGACTCCTGGCTTCTCTGGCCTGGCCCGAAGGATTGGAACCAAGGCGCAGACCGTCCTGCGCAGGGCAGAGCTGCAGCCCTGGGCTTCCTCGTGGTACCTGAGTCAAGACTCTTCCCCCGCGTGGCCTCGAGAGGGCTGTGCTTTGGCTCAGGGCTCTGAGCCCCCCAGCCGCCTCTGCCCATCAGGGTGGGAGTCCTCCCAGCTCAGCCTTAGGGTGGATGCTGCTCTCTCCCTCTCATCCCGACTCTCGCCTTGTAGGTGCTTGTCAGAGGTGACTTTACTCTTTATGGTGGTAAATTGGCTTTTCATCTTCCTATTTTATTTTCTGTCAAAATAGTTTTCTAAAGATTTTTTCTTCGCTCTTTATAGCCCTGACAGGTGTAAACAGCTTCATCTGACACATTTCTCTTTAACTTTCTGAAGATAAATTCCATCTGGCCTGCGGTGCCTCCCGAATGGTCCCTTAAACTATTAAAAATACTGAAGAGGCCTCACTCACCAGTGACCCCATGTCTTATGCCCTAGACACACCACTTCCTAGTGGAGACAGGGGACTTTTTTTTTTACTGTGCTACCTCTTCATGCTATCACCAGGTCTTGGCAGATAGGTACCCCCTCCATGGACTCCCATGATCCCCTGCTTTCCATGCTCTGAGCTGTCTCTCCTTGCACCTGTCAGACATAACAGCCCATATCCTGTTTTCTCCAGGCTCCAATTTGTGAACCTTTATGTCCCCGGCTGACAAACCCAAGCTTCTGTTTACATCAGGATCAATAGGAAGATTTTTTTTAAGACAGTGGCCACTACCCCACCCATGAAAATTCTAATTCAGTAGTTCTAGGTCAGTGGCTCCCAATCTTTTCCCACTGTGTACCCCTTTTAAACGCATTTCTATACATTGTACCCCTTGTTTTTAAACAGCCGTTTTTAAATCTTGACACTTCTTTTCAGTGCCTATCTTAATGCAAAATAGTGGAAATGAGGTCATAAGTTAGGGAAAAATATCACTACACTAAAAGTACAAACCGCAAATTTAATTTACAATATCATAACAAACAGTTAAGTATGGGTAATGATAATCAAGTATTTAAACATTAAATAAAAAATACTTGAAAAGAATAACACACTTTTACTCAGTCAAAAAAATAAACTGATTAAGCAGTCTGGCTACAGATGTATTTATAAGTTTGGGAAAGTTCTAGAAACGTTGCAAATGGACTGTTCTAAAGCTGTGTGTAATGACTGGTAGAGGCAGTTTGGGGGAAGCGTTCCTAGCCACGCCCTCACCGATCATCCTTCACTACCGTGATCTAATTTTGAAGTGTCTTCATTAGCGGTGATTCAAACTTAATATTTATTGTTCCATAGCTAATGTTTTGCATAATTTACTTGGTTGTTTTTTTTTTTTTTTGCCATTACTGATTATTTTTTATTTTTCACGTACCCCTGAATGGCCCAGCATGTACACGTACTACCGCTTGGGAACCCATTTTCTAGGTGGTGACAGATGGGAGGGCTTTTGTGGTCCTCACATTTCAGTGCACGTTAAAGTAACTTGGGGAGCTTTAGACAATGCAAATGCCCAGACGCCATCCTAGACCTCCTGTGGGTATTCGATAAAATGGACAAGGATTTGTCATCTTGTTTACCTTTATATCTCAGTGTCAAACATACACCAGCAGAGAGGTCTAGTATGGTTATATAAACTGAACAACATCAGTGGGGAGTGTCATTTACATAGACTTTTTTTGTTGTTCAATGTGGTGGTATTGCAAAAGAAGCATCTACTAAATATTGAGTAAATGAATGGGTGATTGGGAAAGAAAGTCTTTCAAAAGCATCTTGCTCTCTCTTGAGTAGCAAAAATGTTAAAGATTAAAAACAGGCCAAAGTGAGGGAAGCCGCTTATGATAGATCAAGGGATGGCCCCAAAGATGTCCATATCCTAATCCCTGGCATCGCAAAAGAAACTTTGCAGATGCAATTAAGAAGTAGGTGGTGCTGGGAAAATTGGAAAACCATATGCAAAAGAATGAATCTGAACTGGAAACTGTTACCATATATTAAAAATAATTCAGAATGGATTAAAGAACTCCAAATAAGACCCAAAACAATAAACTGTATAGAAGAAAACACTTACAGACCTTGGACTCAGAGAGGACTTTATGAACCTGACCACAAAGGCAAAGGAAGTATAATGAAAGTGAAAATCCATGAATGGGACTATATCCAACTAAAAAGCTTCTGCACAGCAAAAGAGACCACCGACAAGGCAAACAGACAATTGAATGGGAGAAAACATTTGCAAACATCTGATAAGGGACTGATAGCTAATATATATAAAGAACTTGTATACCTCAACAACAGCAAAAACAATCCAATTAAAAAGCAGGCAGAGGACCTGAACAAACACTTCACCCATGAAAACATACAAATGGCCAGCAGACACATGAAAAAATGCTCATTCTCATTAGCTATCAGGGAAATGCAAATCAAAACCACAATGAGATACCACCTCACACCTGTGAGAACGGCTATTATCAACAAGACAAGGAATAACAAGTGCTGGAGAGGCTGTGGAGAAAAAGGAACTCTGGTACACTGCTGGTGGGAGTGCAAACTGGTACAACCACTGTGGAAGGCAGTGTGGAGGTTCCTCAGGAAATTGGGAATGGAGCTACCACATGACTCAGCAATCCCCCTTCTGGGGATCTACCCAAAGAACTTGAAAACTTTTGTCCACAAAGACTTATGTACCCCAATGTTCATCATAGCACTGTTTCTGGTGGCCAAGACATGGAAACAACCAAAGTGCCCTGTGACAGATGACTGGATAAAGAAGCTGTGGTACATATACACAATGGAGTATTACTCAGCTATAAGAAAAGACGAAATACTGCCATTTGTGACAAAATCGATGGACCTTGAGATCTTCATGCTAAGTGAAGTAAGCCAGACAGAAAAAACCAAGAACTGTATGACTTCACTCATATGTATAAATCTGAGTATAAATCTGAAGGCAACAAAGAAACAAAAACTCACGGACATGATCAATAGTTTAGTCGTTAGTGGTTAATCTGAGGGAGGAAGGCTGGGCTTCCATCTTGGAAGAATCACTTCCAAGTTCACGGTTATCATTACTTGCTGGCTCTGAGACATGGGGTGCTCTTAGCTCCTGGAAGCCCCAACATTCCTTGCCACGTGGCCCACTCCATCTTCAAGCCCGCATGGGTGCCTCAAATTCTTTCTGTGCTTCAAATTTCGAACTTCCCATTGTGTGGCCAGTTGGAGAAAGCTCTGCTTTTAAAGGCCTCATGTGATTAGGATGGTCCCACTGAACATTCTTCCTCAGCCATGTATGTAATAGTCATGGAGTGACATCTCATCATAATCACAGGTTCTTACACTCAAAGGGAAAGGGATGATACAAGGACAAGCATTATCCTTAGAATTCTTCCTGCCACAGGAAGCTTCGAGTAGAGCCTTGGTCATCATGAAAAGTGCCTATCTTCTTGCCTGAGGCCCTGGGTGCCTCTCCTAATGACTACAGCCAAGCAACTCTGGGAGTTTCAGGTCAGAATGGGGCTTACCCTCCGCTAGCTGCGGATGAACATATGGAGGGACTTTGGGTTAGGCTGGGGGTGGAGGTTGAAGGTTGAAATAAAAATAAAATCCTTCACTGACTGTAACTATTAGGACTTCCCATATTCATGACCTTTTGATGACTAAATTTCATTAGTATTGACTTGTTCTGCCAGAAATGTCCATAGTTTTCAATAGGGGCTTGAGTCAAATCCTATTTCCTAACTTTCCTCCCTCCTTGTTTTTCTGACCTCTCCCAGGCCTGACCACTCCCTGATCAGCAGACTACAAAGTCTGTCTAAGTCCAATAATGAGGTCAGATTCCCATGCAAATCAAAGTACTATAAAGAAAACAGGAAGAAGACTGCAGAACGTAAGAAATCTTTCTTAAGCAAGTCCTTTATTTTCTTTAAGTGGTGGGTTTCTTCTCATTTGGCAAAGGCTGATTAATCGTTGGTTTTTAGAGAAATCATTGAACTTTTAAAAATCCCATTCATTTTCATGTGGCTTAAAAATCTTCTGAGAGCCAGCCAAGTAATTACTATTCTATTTCTCATCTGCAGAGTTTTCTAATGTTTTGCCTTCAAAGTGATTTGGCAGACAGGGGTCACAGAAGCCTCTTCTCACCTCATTTTAACCTACACTTCTGCCACTCACCCAGAAACTTTACAGGACCTTGGTGCTCTTTTTGTCCTACCTGGTTAATGCCTTAAGAACAATGCTCTAGTCCCGTGCTGAAGCTCTCAGGCGCATCTGTCAAATAACTTGTGTTCTTCACTCCCTGTCATTCCCTGTCATGTCTTGCACCTTCAAGAGGTCATCTAGTTTGGAAATCTCACTCTCTTTTTTCTTTTAATATTTGCCCATCCCTCAACAGGACGGCTTTAGCTCCTTCTCCTAAAAGCCAATTGATTGATGATCAGATCTTTCGTACCTCTTTGCACCCCCACCTTGCCCATGAAAATCTGAAGAGTTATTAATGGGGATGGATATGTCAGATCTCATCAATAGCCTCCCACTATACATTTCTGAAAGGAGCATTCTGTGCTAAGGAAAGTAAACCAGCTGGAAACAGTCAAGAACCATACAATTTCACTCACACGTGGGGTATGAAACAGAAAGCCACAAACGAACAGGCAAAACAAACAAAACACAGACACAGACAACAGTATGGTGCTTACCACATGGGAAGTGGGGAGGGGAGACGCAGACGAGGCTAAAGGGGGTCAGGTGTACGGTGACGGAGGGAGACTTGACTTTGGGTGGTGAACGCACAACACAATAGACAGACAATGGAGTACAGAACTGCGCACTTCAAACCTACATGATCTTATTAACCGATGTCGCCCCGACCCATTTAATAACTTTTCTTCAAAAAGGAGCATCGTGGAAATGTTTACATTTGGGAATATGGCCAATAAGCTGTTAAGAATTAATGAATTATAATGACTTATTTAATCAAATTATTTATTATTTTATTCATTAGAGCCCACACTTTGCCGTCCCTCCGTTCTGCCCCTTGTTCCAAGCTTACGCTGTTCATCGCGATAGAAACATTTTCTCAGTTGTTTGATGACATTACAGGGCAGTGGTGGGTGGGTGGTAGCATTGGGGGAATCCAGGCAAAGCTGAATTCTCTCCGGTCCTCAAGCATGCTTCCTCCCAGCGGGCCTCTCCAGGGGACAAGGGAAAGGAGAACCTGGGTATCATTTTATCACAAATTGTGCCAGGGCTCAATTTCTCTGCAACGCAGCTCTATGGAAAAGCTCGCCCCCACCCCCGCCCCGCAGCCCCCCAGACCTGAGCGCACCCGTGTGGAGAAGAGGGGGGAGCCAGGGAACAGGATGGCAAGGTCTGTTCCAAGATTCAGGCTCGGCCTCCCCTGACCCCGCCAGAGACAAGAAGAAAGAAAACGGGGGTGCACCATTTGTGGTACATCTCCCTCCTGCTTTTTCAGTCCTGGCCTTCTTGCCATCCTTAAACTACACCAAGTTCTTGTCTTTCTCTGGACTTTGCACGTGTTAGTAGTGTTCTTCTCCACGCAAGTTATGTCCCTCCCCTGAGAGCTCTTGCTCACCCACCCTAGCCAAGGCCTCATTCCTGTCCCTCTCCACCGTATTATTGATAGGACTTCCTGGCAAACTCTGTGTGCTCCTTGCCTGACTCCTCCCGTTAGAATGTCAGGGCCACTGGCTTACCCACTGCCCTGTCGCAGCACCTAACGCAGTGCGTGGGTCATGGCAGAAACTCAGCAAGTCCTGACCGACAGCTTGTCAGTGACCCCTTCCCCAGGAAGCACAACCCCATCAGCGTCGTGGGACCTGGCCAATCAGATCACCGTTAGCTCTTCCAAGGAAGCAGGTGGGGAGGCTTTTCGTACCAGTTGTCTGTGACACATAGCAAGTTATCCCAGAGAGAAATGGCTAAAAACAACGAGCATTTGTCACCTCGGTTCCTGTGGGCAGGAATTCTGAACAGGCTCGGCTGGGTGGTTCTCATTCTGGGTCTCATGTAAAGTTGCTGTTAAGATGGCAGCGGGAGCTGCAGCTGTCTGAAGCTTTAATGGAGCTAAAAGGAGGGGTCACTCACGTGACTGTGGGTAGGACACTCTGTTCTTCCCCACACGGACCTAGCTGTAGGGCTGTGTAAGTGTCCCTACAGCATGACACCCTCAATCCTACAATAACAAAGAGAGAGAGGCAGAAGCCACATAGTTTTTTTATGACCTAGCCTCACAAGGGACATACTACCACATTGCCACATACTGTGGTCACACAGACCAACCCTGGTATAACATGGGGAGTAACTATAAAGAGTCTGAAAACCCAGAGGTGAGGATCTCTGGGGTCCTGCTTGGGAACAACTTCCCAGACCTTTCTTCACCCCCTACATTGCTTAGATTTTTTTCTCCTGTCTGCAGCACTGACTTGCTCTGATCAATGAGGTTGGAGCAGACCAGAGAAGTGAAGACCAGAAACTTAATCACTGACTGTCAGGTTGAGGGTGGAGTGAGCCTGTATGCGGGGTGCAGAGAAAATTCCAGTTTTGCAAGCAGAGCAAAGTATCTGGAGAAAATGATTATAGATAACAGCGTCAGTGGCAGAAAAATCGTCAATAAGACACGGAGGAGGCCACACGGGTACCAAAGGATGTCAACAGGTGGAAGGAGCCCAGTGATGGGGGACCCACGAGCGGACTACATTTGGAGATTAAGGCAGAAGGACTCTAAAATCCAGAAAGTCTGTTAGAGAGAACCAGGTTCCAGAACAGGACTCTGATGCAGAGAGAGTTCTGTCAAGTCCTTTACTGGGTTGTGGTCAATCCCCATTCTGTTCCTCTCAGAAGCAATTCCAGACATCACTGCTCATTTTCATTTCCTGAGTCACAGAAGATTCACTGCCTCTTAGTTTATTGAGAAATATGATGTTAATGTGCTTTCTTTACTGGCCAGCTTCTTGCAATTAAGACAAGCATGCAAATCTCTCTGATATTAAACAAATACAATGCAACCTTCCTTTACATTCCAAACCCACTAGGAATTGTCCAACATCTTTACTCCCTTTGTCATCCAAACTCCACACAGACATCAAACCCCAACCTGTCTCCTTCACACCCCATTTACTCTGAAATATGGTTCATTTCATGCTATGCTGATAATATTTTCAGTGAGGTCACCAACGATGTCTCTATAAAAGCTATCTCCAACCCTTTTCATCTAGGGCAGGAGTGTCCAACCTTTTGACTTCCCTGGGCCACATTGGAAGAAAAACTGTCTTGGGCCGCACATAAATACACTCACACGGACAATAGCTGATGAGCTAAATAAAGGTCCAGGCATAATTTTTGTGATGTTTTAAGAAAGCTTCAAATTTGTGTTGGGTCGCATTCAAAGCTGTCCTGAGCCGCACGTGGCCCGTGGGCTGCAGGTTGGACAAGCTTGACCTAGGGCTTCTCTGTTACACCCAACAGGGCACCAGGGACCACACCCTCTTTAATGAAGGGGCTCAGCCTCTGGCTTTCATGACATTCTTACACCCTGGCTCTGCTTTCTAACTCCTTCTCCTGCAAGTTCCTTAATGCTTTTCTTTCGAACCACTGCTTTTTCACTCCCACGCTCCATCTGAGTGATCCAGTGCATTCTTACAATTTAAACTGTCACTTACGGGCTTCTGACGGCCACCTAGATCTCCTAGGCTGGACTTTTCCCGGGAGCTGCGCATTTCAATCCTCAATAACCTGCCTGACTTCTCCCACTGGAGATGCCCAGACACAGCATCCTCAGCTGCCCACAACGTAGCACATCTCTGTCCTCCTTAAATCTGCTTCTCATACATGGCGGCTCTCAGTGGCCAGCAGTGCCATCTACCCAGGCCCACGTGAGGAGGCAAGGGGTCCTTGTGATGGCTTTCTTTTCCTCATCCTCCTGTCCAATCAAACAGCAGATTTCTTGGCTTGGGTTTTTGAAATTCAGTGACCCCCTTCCCTTTGTCTTCATCATCTTACCCTAGTCCTGACTGTCATTGTTTCTCTCTTGATTACGTTAGCAGCCTCCTGTCTGGTGGTCTCCTTTCTCTTTCCCCCTCCTTGGACTTTGCTCTCACAGCGCTTCCGGAGTTCTCCATCTACAAACACATTTGACTGTGTCACGGATGAAGCCCTCTGACGGTTTTGCTCCTGTCTTCAGACTAGAGTGCAGTTTGTATCACGTGGCCTGCGGGATGGTCCGAGAGCTGGCAGCTGCCTTCCTGCCTCTGTAATTCACCTTCTGGCTCTTCCAGTAATTCTGAGCAACACGTACTCGCATGGACACACCACCCTCGTTTCTTCCCTTTTGCTTTTCGGAAGGCTAAACCTCCTTCATGGAATACACGCTTCCACTGTGCCCGACTCACCCCTGCTCCCTCTCTCAAGTTCGTCTGAGGCTAACCTCTTCCCAGAGGACTTACCTGACCACCTCCATCTGTCCAGGCACTCTTGCCCATGTGTCTCTGATGTTGTACTCACCCCACCTCCCCAGAAGGCCTCTCGGCTCTTGGAGGGCAGACATGTGGTCTTTTGTCACTGTGTCCCCAACCCCTTGCCCCAGTCATGACACGTTAGAGGCCTCATTAACATCATTGTTGATTAGTGACATGAACTGCATGGAAGGCTTTCCCCCACTTTCCACAGTGACGTCAAAACAGAGAATGTGCTCCACCACGCCGTAGGGCAACCGACACCAAGTGAATGTTCACAGGGACACAGTCGGAGATCAGCACCCAGGACTGCAGAGGACATGGCTTTGTGGGTGCTATAGTAGTCCCCCCTCATCCACAGTTTCAGTTACCTGCAGTCAACCACAGTCTAAAAATACTAAATGGAAAATTCCAGAAAGAAACGATTCATAAGTTTTAAATCATGTGCCATTCCTCGTAGGGTGATGAAATCTCACACCCTCTTACTCCATTCCTGCCGGGACATGAACCACCCCTTTCTTTGTCCAGTGTGTCCATGCTGTACACGCTCTCCACCCATTGGTCACTCAGTAGCCCTCTCAGTTATCAGATCGACTGTCTGGTATCACAGTGCTTACGGTCAAGTCACCCTATTTACTAAATAGTAGCCCTAAAGTGCCAGACTAGCGATACCGGCAATTTGGATGCACCGAAGAGAAGCTGTAAGGTGCTTCCTTTAAGTGAAAAGGTAAAAATGTTCCTGATTCAATAAGGAGAGAAAACCAGTGTACGCTGAGGTGGCTAAGATCGACGGCAAGAGCAAATCTTCCATCTGAGAAATTGTTCAGAAGGGGAAGGAAATGTGTGCTCATTTATGGGGAGGGAGATCACATTCACTAAACTTTTACTACAGTATATTGGCATAATGGTTCTATTTTATTATTCGTTATAGTTGTTAATCTCTTACTGTGCCTAACTTATAAATTAAATGTTATCGTAGGTAAGCATGTGTAGGAACAAGCATGGTGTTTGGTACTATCTGTGGTTTCAGGCATCCAATGGGGGTCTTGGAACGTACCCCCTCAAATAAGGGGGGATTTCCATATAACCCCGAGGCAAGCAAGAAGCATTCTGCCTCAGGAGGCAGCGTCTCCAGGCAGTGACGCCTGCGTGGGTGCTGCCAAGGCTAAGGGTAAGGTATGGAAGTCGGGAGGGCTGAGGAAAACCCACAATTACCTAGACATGGCAACACCTCTGGATGAAAGGCTGCACTTCACAGCCTTCCCTGTGGAAAGGTCTGGTCACATCAAAAGGACTAGACTCCGGTCAGCAGGGCTTGTGTGCAAATTGTGCATTAAATTCACGCAAAGTCCTTACATGGGGTGCGTGGTCTTCCCTTTTTCTCCTTTCTGCTGGCGGGAATGGGGACATGTGGGCTGGAGCTGGAGCTTCCTTCTGGGAAATAAACAAATCTCCTCATGTTCACTAGGAATCTGGGCCCCTGAGGGAGGACCAATGAGATGGAAAGAGTCAAGGTCAATGACACCTGCAGCTCCATACTGGCCTTTGGGACACCTATTCCAGACATTTATATGAGGGAGAAATATAACTCAGCCTTGTTTAAGCTATTTTTTGTCATGTGTAGCTGAGCTAAATTGTAAGAAATGTAGGCAGTTTATAGAACATTCCCCAGGGAATTTTGAGTTTCTGAATGTTTTAAAACTCAACTATGTTCCCAGCTTTGAAGGAGTAGCATTTTTACTTATTCAAGATTTTACTCACTCAGGATTTGTGGAATGAGAGGCATACAAACAGGTAGAAGGAGCTTGGGAATAGAACACAGCTGCAGATGAACACCATAGGAAAATTCTAGCATTTTTGAAGAAAAATAATGCTGGTGAATGCCTGCGTGGCTTCCAATGGGGTCACGTATCTGGCCAACACTGTCTCCTTCCAGGAACCTCTATGCATGTAACTCAGTCTGGTGTGGTGTGGCATTTCCTGGCAAAACGGACCGATGAAGGAAATGAGATGGTAGTTATGAGGCTGACAGGTCAGTTTTGGGGTGAGGAGTTTTCTGGAATAGCAAAGGAGCTCAGAACGCCCTCTAGACCATAACAACCCTCTCCTGAATCCATTTCATCACTCCCAGGTGTATTTGAATTAACAAACACTCCCTGAAAAGTTGCAAATAGATCAGTCATCCATACTTTGGTGATTATTGCTTTAACCAGACCAACCATGAGTGGTGGCCAGCTTCAAAGGAGTCAAGTTTCCCAGAAGGCCATGGCGGGAGGGAAAAAATAGTGGTTCATTTGGGAGAAGACAAGCTGGATGGGACTTAGTGGCTCAGTGTCTGCACCACTCAGGAGTGAGTAGTGCGAGCAGGGCTGGGGAAGATTTGGTCCACTTCCCGGGTTGGCTCAGGGCTCCACCGGGGCCAGTGTGCCTGGGAAATCACCTCAGTACTGCCCTGGCACAACTTTGGTGTCTGGAAATGCCAGGGCTGTCGTGCCAGGACTTGTCTGGAGGCTGTAAGTCACAGCCTAGTATGGGTCAGCCTGGGCCCATAGCTGACTATGGCAGTCACTTAATGAGTGCTATTGATGGGAAACTGAAGCTCAGGGAACTTAGGTAATTCACACGGGTTACAAAGAGCCAAGCAGTCTGACCCCACTGGGTCTGACCCCAAAACACAATGTCCTTACTGCAGGGCACTGAGGTCCTAGCCATTCAGTGTTCCCTCATGCTTTCCAGTAGCTAGTGGAAGGACAAGAAGAAACAAGGGACAACAAGCATCAGCTTCCTGCAGGACAGGGAGGTAGCCAGGCTTGCTTCCTACTTGACCTCTGCGCCTGGCCCCCTCACCTCTTCCTCCTCCAACTTTCCCATCATTCTTAGCAGCTTAGGGAATTTTTACAAGTACAGATTCTAGGCCCCGAGCCCAGGAGACTAATCCTGATGGCCTTGGTGACTGTGATCTGCGGCCTGGGCTGAGGATCGGAGAGGACAAGGCTAAGAAATCTCTGTCTTAAGTGCAAAGGCCTCCAGTGTGTATAAATTGTTTATGATCCCCAAAACTAACACCACCCCTGTGTAAAGCCAATGAGGTGGGTTGAAAGAAACTTCATCCTGTTTAGTGGTTGACTATGAAAATTTAATTATTTTAACAGACTTGGAAACTAGCCTTTTAAAGAATGCTTCCTGGGTTTCCTTAAAAAAAATGCATCCCCTTAGGTAATAGGGAAGTGACTGTGCTGACTTAGGACAACAGGAAGGTAGGTGAGATTTGCTTTGGTCTACCTTCATCTTTGCTTTCCTCTGAACAGGTGCCCAGGATTCTCAATGGGTCCTACAGATGCTCTGAACGCTGCTTCCCACACCCCTTGCCAACATTGTGCTTTACAAGAAATGTGTCTTCCTCCTCCATCCACTTTCTTTGCCTCCAGACTCACCTCAAATGCAAATATCTTCACATTCCCTTAGGCCAAGACAGCAATCACTTGCAAAGCAAATTAACAAGTGGATGCCCTTTGAGGTACCGGTGACTTCACACTTTCCTAGAGAGTGCCACACTTCCTAAGCTTTCTTTCACTTACTCTGTTTCTTTTGAGGGTTGGTTGTACAGTCTTAGTAAGAGGCCATATATAAAAACAAAATAAAACTCAATCATTCCCTTGAGACAAATCAAGCATTGATGAAATGACGACAACATAGGAAGCTTGGAAAGTGTAGATTAGTACAAGCAGCCAAATCTTTGGTGTCACCCTGAACCTATGGCCTTGAAGTATTTTTGAATAAAGTAATTTTGTGTTGTGCTCCGTTCAAGCAACATGGCAGTTGTCTGTTATTGTTTGTTCAATCAAGAGTAGAGGAAAGATGAGCAAAGTACCTTCCTGATTATCATAATTCAGAGAGGGAGTTGTGAGGTGGGTTATTCAAAGTCAAACTCTACTTAATTTAATGACACTATAATTGGGAGTACCAGGAGGTTTGCTTATGATTCTAGAACATTTAAGTCAGAAGGACTTCACTGAGTGTATTTTTCTTTGGCTGATAGCAATATTGAGTGTCATCTCTGAGCACCCCTGCTAACTCATGAAAGAAAAGAGGTTGCTCTAATGATGGTTATGTGTTGAGGACTGGGGAGAGAGATTTAACACTTTCAGAAAAAATGGAGAAGAGCTGATAGTGGATGTCCTCCAGAGCCTCCTTTCTGTACCCTTGAGGAATCAACAAAATTGAATGAATTTCTGATGGCCAAGGACCTGACTTGTATTTCCAACAGAAGATGCTCAGAAAATGTCCTCAGATGCCAGGGGATCAGCTGTTTCCCACAACTACTTTTGGTATGGGATACATCACTCTACATAGATGAAGACCAGAATTATAGGATAGTATATTGTTCCTATAACATGGTGAGCAGGGCCAACTAAAATTCCCCTGATACCCATCTTGCTAGCAGAATTCACAAGTTCACACACACTATTGGTTAAGACCTCTTCACGAATATTAGGCAACAGTAAAATGTCCTTGCAATTCATGCCCCACTGGGCTCTCCAATCTCTGTGTGTCCACAGCCTTTTCTGTACTTGGCTACATGATCTGGGTATCATACAGTAGCTCAAAGTCCTGGGAACTCACTTCCCCTCTGACTCAACTTTGACTCTCAACATGTACTTAGTATGATACTTTTTGAAAGGTTGGTCCTGCCTTGCAGGGTTTTATTTTTAACCCAAACATTCCCATAAGTCACACGATACTAAATCCCTCCCCATCATCCATGATCCACACTTTGGTTGGGAGTCTGTTTATAATGAAGCTCTTACTTCAGTAATCTATTGAAAATGGGCCCAAAGCACTAAACCTACAAAGTTTAAGTTCAACCCTTGATCATAAGGTAGGAGCTCATTCTGTTCTTGGACCTTCTTGGTGTTGGCCAAGCAGAGACATGAATTTTGAAAGATGGTGCTCTAACTTCTCATCAGTTTAGACACCAGCTTGCCCTGGGGAATTGTTGGAGGCCTGGCAGCCATTGCAGAGTCCTGGGTAAGTGCCTGACAGTGCTGTTTTGAAATCAAACCAGGGCAAGAAATTTTTCTTTCTCATGTAATCGCTTTTTATCAGATGAACTTTTAATCAAAACTTTTCCCTTAATATCACACCTCGTCCTTCTCAGGGTTTGTTCACATACAGTACTCCTCCCTGTCTACTGCCGTGAGTAGACATAACGGGGAAGAAAGCATGAAGAACTACCTGTAGCATGATGACTCTACCCACCTCCCAATCCTCACAACCTCTTTACCACCATCTGCCAGGAGACCAGCAGGACAAAACTCATCGCCAGCCACCATTATGAAACTAGGACCTCCCAGGTCCTTTCTCATCTTCCAAAATCTTACCCATACACAGTGCTGCCAACAATGGCCTCAGCTCCCAATCCTGCCCCTAAGGCAAAACCATTCCATGAGACTCTGAAACTCAACAGTAGTCATCAGCAACATTTTCTGTATCACTTACCTGAATTTTCCCTCACTTCTTACCCCCTCTGAATCCTAGATTCACCCTGAGGGCATTACTTTCCCTGTAGCTCTCTCAAGGGTGGCTATTCTAGCTCCTTCAGCTGTTGTACTTGTCTTAAAACTCCCTACTTGGTTAAATTCAACTTTCTGAATTTTGGAAGCCTGTATTGAGGAGCTGGATGTGGTTGGAGAACATACCTACCTATGTTGACCTCTTCACTTTAATCCTCACCACTAACTTCCTGTGACCCGAGCAAGCCCACAGCACTTCCCTGATCCATTCACTTACCCACACTGCTAGATGACTGTTACATGCCCATTCCTTCTGATTTGGGCTGATGTCCTTGATTCTTCTTTCACTGAAGATGGAAGTAATCAGGAATCTCTCACCAGTCGGGGACCAAATGGCCTTTTTCTGTGCACACAGAGGACACTTTGCCTGCCCTCCAGTACTATGAAAGAGTGACTTCTGTTCCTGTGGAAGACAGAGCCCATAGGTTGGGAGTTCAGGTTCAGCATGACTGACTTTTCTGCTCGGAGTATCATCACTGGGATGAAATCAAGGTCTCGGCCAGGCTTACTCTCCCTGTCACATTCTATCTCTCATCTTGCTTTTTCTTTGTTTATCACCATCAGACATACAACATTTTGTTTGTCTGGTCTGTATCCTCCAACCATCCCACTACCTGGTCTACCTTCACAAGTTATTTGTTTTGTTCACTGATATATCCCTAATGATTTAACATAGTAGGTCCTCAATAAATATTTATTGCATAAGTACTTTTCAAAACCAATACAGGTAACAAAATTTATAATGTATAAGAGGACAGGAATTATACTTGACATTGGAATAAGGTTATCAGATCATTCTAACAAAAATACAAGAAGGAAACGATTTGTCAGGTAAATTTTTTTTTTTTACATTGGTGGAACGTTTAATGCCAACAATCTGCATTACAGTAAAAGTATTTTAAAAACCTCCAAATGACCACAGAGTTTGGTTTTTACTGACTCAGGACTGGTCCTGTTATAGCCATTAAACTAGGAATACTCACAGCACAAAAAATTATTTTTAATTTCTTATTTAATACAGAAGTTAGAGCAATTGTCAAACTAGTTGCTACATAGAGCAGCAGATTCCCTGTGAAAAACACATCTCCACTTATCAACAACTGACGTTTTCTCAAGGAATTTGAACATCATCTTCCAAATACCAACTCTCCTCCTCAGGAGGATTTGGAGGAAGCCCTGTTTTTCATGTTGACAGCCTCCAGATTTGAATTACTCATCAAAAGATTGATCATCATCAGCCCCAGCAAAAGATTCAGAGCACAGTATTATGAATTCTAACTACTACTTCTAAAGGCTGAAACTTCTTAAACTCACATTTGTGCCTTGCCAGTCAATTTATGATTTGCATAAACAAGAAATTCATTTTTCTGCAGTTTGAAAATGGCCTTCATGCCCCCCCGCCCCAAAAAAAACTGTAGCATCAATTTTTGAAAAGCATTTTGGCATGAAATGAAACCTTTAAAATTCTGTGTGTGTGTGTGTGTGTGTGTGTGTGTGTTCATTTATTTTACTTTTCAACAGCATTTATATTTTGTGGTTTTAATTTCACAGTTGCATTATCTATATTTTTAAAAGCTACCATTCTTACTTGATGTATAATAAGTTCACCACCTAATGTGACTTCTCTTTCCATCACCTTACGTTTAGCTTCTCTCCCTCCTCTCCCACCCCCTCCCCTTTCTCCCCTCCCTAACCCACTCGTCCCCAAATAAACATTAAACTGTTGATTGTGTCCATGGGTTATTTGTTTCTTCATTTCTTTTCTCTTTGCTTTCAGTTTTATACTCCGCATATGAGTGAAGTCATACAGTTCTTGATTCAAGCTTGATGAAGTTACCCAAAGTGTCTTAGCTTTAAAAAAGTTCTGCGATCAATACAATTTTGCATGTCCTATGATTGATAAATCCCACTGCTAGAACTTTGTCCCAAGGAAATAGTCCTGATGTGGAACTTAAAGAGAAAGTGTTCAGGTGTTGGAAACAGATGGACCTGGGTTCTGACCCTGGCTCCAGCCTTAACCCCACGTGCATTTACGCAACTCTGTCTCAGTTTTCTCACCTGTAAAATGGAAATACCTTTCTACATCATTTGGGATTGTTGTGAGAATTGGACTTACTAGAAATACAGTCCCCTTGGTGGGACCATACGTGGTATACACTCGTACATAAGTGGGAGATTGTTTAGTCATAAAAAAGAATGAAGGATTGATACATGGTTTGACGCGGATGAAACCTGAAAACATCGTGCTAAGTGAAAGATGCCAGACACAAAGTCACATGTTTATGATTCTTATTTATATGAAACATGTAGAATACATAAATCCACAGAATCAGAAGGCACATTAATAGTTGCCATGGGCCAGGAGTGAGCAAGGGTAATGACTGCTTAGTGGGTTTTCCTTTGGGAGTTGTGAGAAAGTTCTGGAACTAGATAGTGGTAATGTTTGCACAACATTGTGAATGTGCTGCCTGCCACTGAACTGTACACTTTAAAATGTTCAAATATGAAATTTTAGGTATACTTGACTATAGTAAAAAATGTTGCCAGAAAAAAAATTGCAAAATTGCATTTACAGTCAAATTATATTTATAGTCATCTACCTCTACCCACACATACACACACACTGGAACTCATATAGCAAAATATTACTGGTGGTTATCTCTGAGTATATTATCACAAGGGCTTTTATCAATCATCTCTATTTCCTTAATTAAAAAATAAATATGCATTATAGATTATAATAAAAAATGAAGTTTAAGAATCAAGAAAACAAAAGGGCTGAATAAATGAGAAATGTAAAAGTAGGCCTGAGAGTGACTTGTACTGCATGTTTATAAAGTAAGTGTTCAGCATTATTCCATAATTGCTACCTGCTTGCTCACGGCTCTGAGTTTCGCTGGGCTACAGAGAGCCATTCTGCTTCGTGAACCAGAATTTATAAGGCATCACTTCCCACACTCACCACCTAATCTAATTTGCACATCAGCATAGTAAGGCATCAGCTTAGAGAGTAAGTGGAAATAATTGCACCTAAATCATGACATGACAAGATAACTGTAACACTTACCATTGCAGTATATGTAGCTATAAATGCTCCATTAAAAATTTCTCCCCACCCCTGCTCCTCTGGGTAGAGGACTTAAATACCAGACAGTAAGGTTAAAAAGATATTTGGCAACTCTACTTATAATTACCTTTATTTCTCTCAATAACCCCAGGAGGAAGATATCATTATCCTAATTTTATGCAATAAAATTTGGACTTAAGAGCTAATAACTTCTCTGGGGTCAGAATGTAGTGAATGGTGGACCCAGAATTCAGTCCAAGCTCATGGAAGCCTGAGGCTCATACTGTGACAAACCACCTCTTGTCATCTGATGGATGGGGAAGGAGATGTTTAGAGAGGTAACTTGATCTGGCCAAAGTCACAGCAAACATGAAATAGACTTGGGATTTGATCCCAGGATTCCTAGTTGAGTGAATTTCTAGCTGCCTCCTGGGTGTTTCTTTCTTTCTTTTTCTTTTTTTTTTTTTTTTTTTTTGGTCGTTCCCTGGCTGGGAATCTAACCCAGGCTGCAACATCGAGAGTGCTGAAACCTAGCCACTACACCACCAGGGTACTCCTGGACATTTCTTAAGGGCCCTGACTACATAGATGTTGTTGCTTTAAGGGCACCAGAAAGACCACAATACAACTTGACCTCAAAGAATTAGTAAAAAGATAACTGGTACGTCAGAGCACATGCATCACATACGCCAAGAGAATAATGGTTGAACAAAGAACAAGATTCCAATACGAAGTTAGAAAATGTTCCAAGATCAATCAGATGAAAATACTTTAAGTGATACAGTGATGTAGGGACGACCCTGAAATAAGATCCACATTAAAATTTGAGCTGTCGTGCAGAATGAATGAGCCCTCTAAAAGACAAAAACGACACAAAGCAGTGTGAGCCAGGCAGGCGCAGCCCCCTGCCAGCCTGGTCAGCCACCGGAGACTTTTTGATGGATTTAATCCGTGTGTGAACAGATTTTGATATTTGAGTCACATCCCACTCACCTCCACAGAATGCTTAAAGGTGAAGCTTATCTACCATCTTCTCTGGCTGCATTTGTAAGAGTGTGTTCAGTGTGGAACTTTCAGCCTAAAGAGAAAACACAAACCATTTTTCTTCATGTGCACCCACTCTAACATAGCAGATTTTTCACCCAGATGAATCTACCCTGGGTTCTATTTTTCACATCCCCTCCCACCTTGGAATTTCTCTCAAAATCTGCTCAGATCCTGCCTGGGACTCAGCAAGCTGCTGGTCAACCATAAAGCCTTTGGTACCCTTGGTGGCCTCATGGCAGGCACTGGTGCAAAAATTACATTTCTTTCCCGAAACTCTGACCACATCCCCTCTTTGTAAAATATGTGACCTGCTCTTTTTCTCCTATAAATTCAAAGTAAATTCAATTTCAGTGACTTGCCCTCCTGAGCTTCCCATGTCTCTCTTTCACGCTCCTACCGTGTGTGCTTCCTAGTCTTGTTCCCTCCCACACCTCCCCTCCATTGTGTTTAGTGTCTTCCTCAGCCCCCACTCAACCGCCCTTGCATTTTTGTTCTTAGGCTTTCTCATGTGCTCCCAGTCGTGATGACCCTCATATCAGAAATACTTTCTGACTCAGATGCCAGCCTCTCTTGATCTTATACCCGTGGTCTCTGTAGCACTCACTTTCCTTGTGAAGCCTTCCTGTGCACCTACCTAATGGTGCCACCATTCTCTGAAAACTTGTTTGGGTTCCATCCCCTTGTCCCCAGCCTATCTGATGAAAGGCTGGAATTAAGTTAACTAAGGAGGATCCTCATTGAGATGAGAAGCTTGATCACACTTCCAAGCATGAGAAGGTAAGCCAGAGACACACTACTTTATTCATTCATTCATTCATTCTTTCATTCTTCAACACATTTGTTGAGAAATTAAATATCAGACACTCTGCTGGGTAATTTGCATGTAATTATGTTTCTGTGTGTGTTATAAAAAATCATGCCAGAGATTCTCAAACTTTCTTGGTCTTGGCATCCTTAATATCTCAGTAATATATTCACAATACACTTAGGCTGAAAGTAATAACTGACAGTTCTTTGATTTTTAATAGTTAAGTTAAAACAACTTAATAAATATTTATGCATTAACAACTTAGTAGAAATTTGAGCTGCTCATAAATTGAAAGAAAAATAATATATTTATTTCAAGTCTAAATAACCACAATTACTTATTAGTGAGATGTATGCATCTGTTGGGCACTGTACAGATTCTCAATCTCTGGAATCAGATTAGGCACTGCCACCCTCACTTCCCATCTCATGATTTTGTGCTTACTTGTTTTTTATGACAGTGACATCTAAACTCAGCTTTGCAAAAAATATGACATTATGAAAAGAAATGCAACACACTGTAAATGTGAAGCCGAAGCCTGACGTTCATGTGGTATCTGATGAGATGTTGCTGTATTTCTCTCAAAATTTAAAATATACCATAGTGGGGAGAGATCCAAGATGGCGGAGTAGGTAAACACTGTGCCTGCTTTGTTCTGTGAACACATTAAAATTACAACTAAATTATAGTACAACCAACTTGGAGAACCATCTGAAGTCTAGCTGAACAGAAGCTTTATAACTAAAGATACAAAGAAGAGGTCACCATGAGACTGGTAGGAGGGGTGCAGACGCAAACGGAGCCAAACCTCTGGTGGCGGTAGAGAATCAGGAGGGATATCTCAGCTGCGGAGGTTCCGCCCAGAAAAGCGAGGGACCCCAGGCCCATACCAGGCTCCCAGCCCGGAGCACTGGTGCTAGAAAGAGAAGCTCCACAACATCTGATTGTGAAAAACAGTGGGGACTCCGACCACCGGGTAGAGACAGAAGGGTTTGGGAAACCCAGATATCCTCTTAACATGCCCGCACAGACTCAGTTAGTCACAGGTACTCACACTGGGCTCTGGGAGAAGAACAGTGACCCAGTGGGTATTGGAGGCATACAGGGTGAGTGGGTGGGAACTGTGGTGTGTGGCTTTGGAGTAAGAGCTGAGGGACAGTCACCATTTTTCCTGGGTGTGTGCTCCTCTCACACAGCCAGCTGGTGGGCGCCATCTTTTCTGTGTTGTGCCCGCCCCCACATGGCCAAATCTGAACCTGATTGGTCTGTTGAGCTTTAATCGCTCTACCCTACTGACTCACTGGGACCCTATCCCACACAACCCCACCAGCACCAGAAGCACTTTCTCTGGTGAGGAACCAGCTCTGCTCAAATTGCAATGTTTTTTTGGAAAACAATCAAAGTCCACAGGCCCCAGGCTAGCAGCAACCAGCATTGGTGTGCTCTGAGATTTTTGGCGAGGAGCTCCAGGCACAGCATTGACACCAAACCAGAATCTACAGGAGCACCCAGCCCAGGTGACCAGGAAGACGGTGCCAGGGTCCCACAGAGCATCTACTAGTAAGGCTATCCATTAATAATGAGAGATGTAGAGGATCTACCTAATACATGGAAACAAATGCAGGTAGGTATCCAAAATGAGAAAACAAAAAAATACATCTCAAATAAAAACAGCAGAAAATTCCAGAAGAAGACCTAAACAAGATAGAGGCAAGAAACCTATCAGATACAGAGCTCAAAACAATGATCTTAAGGATGCTCAAGGAACTTAGTGAAAACTTCAACAGAGAGATAGAGAGCATAAAGAAGGACATAGCAACCATAAAAAATGACCAGTCAGAAATGAAGAATACAGTAATTGAAATTCAGAATGGGAGGAAGGAATCACCAGCAGACTAGATGGAGCAGAGGATCGAACTGGTGAATTGGAAGACAAGGTAGCAGAAAACATCCAATCAGAACAGCAAAAAGAAAAGAAAATCCAAAAAAATTTTCAGCTGCAAGAGAAAAGTATTAACAAAAGGAATGTACTCTGAAATTTAACATGTCTGTATGCCTTCAAAATCCTCCTAGTTTCTTTCCCTAATGGAAATGGTTTTGTCTTTAGGCTGTACAAAATTCTCAAACTCACCCCTCAAGTCTTTCTGATAGAAATTAATATAGTCAATAATATTGTTTATGTTAGACAATAAGAGGTACAGTGTCAGATGGGTAATAGACTTATTGGGGTTATCACTTTGTGAGGTATACATTATAAATATCTAATCACTGTATTTTTTGTATACTTGAAACTAATTTTTAAAAAATGATATCGATAAATTTTAAAACAGAAAAATACAGTGGTCTTGTTTATACTCCAGAATATGGTCTATCTCACTGAATTTATCATGTGTACTTGAGAAGAAAGTATATTCTTCAGCTACTCGATGGAGTGCTCTGTAAATATAATTTGGTTAAAATGGTTCATAGTGCTATTGAAAAAAAGGAATAAGAGCTAAGCCAACCCAACTGCTATTGAAAGTTTTCTAAATAACAGGCATTCACCAAGTTAAGTACTTTCATGTGGTTTATCTCAGTCATTACTTTTTGTGCATTTTTAAAATTATTTTTTAAAATTATTTATGTTTTTCAGCTGTAGCTGACGTTCCATATTATTTTATATTAGGTTCATATATACAACATAGGGGTTAGACATTTATATAATCTATGCAGTGATCCCCTCAATTAGTCTAGTACACCCCTGGCACTATACATAATTGCTGCAGCATTATTGACTATATTCTCTAAATTGTACTCTATATCCCCATGACTCTTTTGTAACTCCAATTTGTGTTTCTTAATCCCCTCACCTTTTTCACTTAGCTCCCCAACCCTCCTCCCTTCTCACAACCATCAGTTTGTTCTCTGTATCTATGAGTCTGTTTCTGTTTTGTTTGTTCATTTATTTTATTCTTTAGACTCCACATGTAAGGGAGATCATATGGTATTTGTCTTTCTCTGTCTGACTTATTTCACTTAGCAAACACCCTCTAGGTCCATTCATGTTGTCACAAATGGTCAAATTTCATTCTTTTTTATGACTGAGTAATATTGCATTGTGTGTATGTACCACATCTTCTTTACCCAGTCATCTATTGATAGGCACTTGAGTTGCTTTCATATCTTGATGATTGTAAATAGTGCTACAATGAACATAGGGGTGTGTAAGTGTATGTGTGTGTGTATGTGTGTGTGTGTGTGTGTGTATAAAATATATAATATACATATAAATAAATTTAAAAATATATATATATATATGTTAGTGTTTTGAATTTCTTTGGATAAATCCCCAGGACTGGAATTGCTGGGTCATAAGGTAGTTCTATTTTTTGAGCAACCTCCAAAATATTTCCCATAGTGGCTGCACCAATTTGCAATCCCACCAACAGTGCAACTTTCTTTCACATCTTTACCAGCACTTGTTTTTTCTTGATTCTGATAGGTGTGAGGTGATATCTCATTGTACTTTTAATTTGCGTTTCTCTGATGATTAGTGATGTTGAATATCTTTCCATATGTCTGTTGGATTTCTTCTTTGGAAAAATATCTATTCAGTTCCTCTGCCCATTTTTTAAATTGGATTGCTCATTTTCTTGGTATTGAGTTATGTAAGGTTTTTATATATAAATTATGGATATTAAGCCTATATCAGATGTACAGTTGTCAAATACCTTCTCTCATCCAGTAGACTGCCTTTTCATTTTGTTGATTTCTTTTGCTGTGTAAGAACTTTTTAGTTTCATGGAGTTCTACTTTTCAATATTTTTTTTTATTTCTCTTGTTTAAGGAGATATACTAGAAAAAATACTACTAACGCCAATGTCAGAGTTTACTGCTTATGTTTTCTTCCAGGAGTTTTATGGTTTCAGGTCTTACATTTAAGTCTAACCCATTTTGAGTTTACTCTTGTGTATAGTGTGGGAAGGTGGTCCAGTTGTATTTTTTTTGCATGTGCCTGTCCAGTTTCCCCAACACCATTTATTGAATAGACTATCTTACCCCACCATATATTCTTTCCTCCTTTATCGTAGACTAAATGACCATATAGGCATGGGTTTATTTCTGGACTCTCTATTCTGTTTCATAGATCTATGCGTCTCTTTTTATGCCAGTACCATGCTGTTTTAATTACTATAGGCCTCGTAGTATAGTTTGATATCAGGTAGCATGATACTTCCAACTTTGTTCTTCTTTCTCAAGATTGCTGTGGTTCATTGGAGTCTTTGTGGTTCCATATAAATATTAAGATTATTTATTCTAGTTCTGTGAAAAAATGCCATCAATATAGATTGCATTGAATCTATAGATTGCTTTGGAGAGTATGTTAATTCTTCCTGTACATGAACATGATATATGCTTCCATATATTTATATCTTCTTCAATTTCTTTCTTTAGCATCTTTTAGTTTTTCAAGTACAGGTCTTTTACCTCCTTGGTTAAAATTTTTCCTAGGTATGTTTTTAATGCAATTGTAAGTGATATTGTTTTTTTAAATTTCTCTTTTTGACAGTTCATTATTAATGTATAGAAATGCAAGTGATCTCTGAATATTAATTTTGTATCCTGCTACTAATTCAGTTATCATGTCTAATAGATTTTGATAAAAGAATCTTTCAGGTTCTTTCTTTATAGTATCATGTCATCTGCGAATAATGACAGTTTTACTTTTTCCTTTCCAATTTGGATACTTTTTTTTTTCTTGTCTGATTGCTGTGGCTAGGATTTCCAATACTTATTACATTCATTCTTCACAAGAGTATTAGATAGTTGCCGTCATTATCTCATTCATCCCTTACAGCAAGAGAATTGAATGGCTACTTTCATTATCAGCCCCACTTTATAAATGAAGTTGAAATAATTTTTCCAAAGTCCTATGGCTAGTGTATAGCAACACTGGGTTTGAAACCAGGTCCCAGATCATTCTGACTCCAGAGTTTGTGTTCTTAGCTAGACACTATTGTGTCCCTGGATACCTACTTGCCTAGTTGCCGAGAAGTCTGTGGGTACTGTTGATATTGAACAGAAGATTTAATAATGAGAATTGGCTAAAAAGTATTAGAAAGTGTTAGAGGCAAAGGGGAACACTCAAATTAGACAGAGGGAGTGGCATCAGGAAGCAGCTAACATCCTTAGAGCTGGAGGACCAAAGGAAAACACTTGGAGTTACCAGAACCTGAAAGTTTGAAAGGCGGGTGCTCACAGTTGGGACTCAGATCTATAAAGAAGGGACCTTGTCCCATTTGTGTTGGTCTCTGAAACTCACAGCAAGTGTCTGTTGACTGATCCCAGGAACAGGGTGCTGACCAGCTGCCACTTATATCTCTGAAAGGTCATCATGAAGCAGGTGTGAGTGAGCAGAACACACCTGGAAACTTAATCAGTCACTACTGAAACCAGCTGGGTGCTGGGGTGAGGGTCTGGAACCAACTGGCAGAAGCAAGTCCCTTCCCTCTTCCTCAGCCCCTGCAGACTCCTTCCAACATCCCTTGCCTTTGACGGAGCCTGACATGGAACCAGTTAGCAAAGCAGAAATGTGATTTGTAGTTATTCAGCTTTGACATCACTTCAGAATAAAGGAGAAGAGTGTGTGTGGTGCTAAGAGACAAAAGTCCAATGGTCAGACACGTTGACCAGTGTGGCTTGGAAGGTTCAGGTGACTCTCCAGGTCCTGGCCTGGGGTTCCTCAATGACAGCACTGTTGACATGGGGGACCAGATAACTCTTGGTTGTGGGGGCTGTCCCCTGCTTTGTAGGATGTTAAGTAGCAACTCTGGCATCTACCCACTTGGTGCCAGTAGTATTCCCCGTGTTGTGACAACCGAAAATATCTCCAAACGTTGCCAAATATTCCCAAAAAGGCCAAATTGCCCCCAGTTGAGAACCAAAGGGCTAAGTAAGCACTGTCTTGTGTTCTGTGGGGCATCCTTGTCCTTTAATATAATCTCCGCCTTTCTGCTTAAGCTATTTCGATTTAGCTCTTCTTACCTGCAACACCGGGAATCCTAAAGCCACCCTAACATTTACTGAAATTTTAAATGTGTCCTGGGCTCCGAGCTAAGCACTTACAGGCATCACCTACTCGAAACCTGCCAACAAGTTTGTGAGGCAGATACAAAATTTTGCCCTTATTTTATAGCAGAGGGAAGTGAGGGCCTGAGAGGAAACTTGCGCCCGGTCATTGAGTGGAGTGGTTATGTGGTGACCACGACGCTCTACTGTGATTTGTTACCACTCCCCAGCGTGACAGGCAGTCACACCCTTGCCCTAGGCTCTTTGTTCAGGTTGAGCTGAACCACATGAAATTGCCATCGTATAGGCCAAGGAAGGTCAGATGGCAGTGAATTTCTTTGGTTCAATGAGTACCTCCTGCCCTTTGCCAGGGACGCCTGAGCCCCTCCTTGAGGCTAATTTCCAGTCCCTTTTCCATGAGCTTGTCCTGCATGCCAGCGGCTCACAGATGTGCAGTAGTTTGCTCAGGCTGCCCTAACACAGGACCACCGACGGAGCGGCTCACACAACAGGAATTTGCTTTCCCACAGTTCTGGAGGCTGGAAGTCATGGTCACAATTGGTTCTTGTGAGGTCTCGCTCTCTCTCTGCTTGTCTTGTAGATGGTCGTCTTCTCCCCATGTCTTCATGTGATCCTTTCTCTGTACCTATGTGCCCTTGTCCACTGGTTATATTGGATAAAACCCACCCTAATGCCCTCATTTTAACTTTATCATGACTTCGAAGAGCCCATCTCCAGATGCAGTCACATTCTGAAGTACAAGGATATAAGACTTCAACATATAAATTTGGGGTGGGAGGTGGGGCTGGGCAAAGGGACACAGTTCAGTCCAGAATGGGACACTCCCCTTCCTGGGACCACCTAGCACTCGCTGTCTGTGAGATTCACTTGTCTCTCAGTCACGTCGGTCTTATTTGGCTCCTGAAGTGTTTTGCTTTACCTGTGTATGTATATCTTGCCCCTTCAAGAAGCCCACACGCATACCTAAAGCACTTCCTTGCCCAAGCCTGACACAGCCCTAGGCAAATCCAGTGAGATATTACATAAAGTTACCATAGCTTGGATACTGCCATATAAAGCAGGAGCATTGATTTAAAACAAAAAATATCTGAGGATTTCTCCAGCTTGAAGTGCTGATGGCTCACTGCTCTTTAAATTTTTATGCAGTTAAAACACACTTCAAGCTCTCTTGAAAACCTTTATTATGACCTTAATTTTCCTCACGATGAGCCAGCATCCATGCTATCAAGAACTACTAAGCTTTAAAAACACTCGAAACTGATTTTCCCTGTTGGAAGCCCTTATGATTTTCCGTTCTAACTGCTGAGGAAGTAAAACATGGGCTCCAAGGCTACGGGAAGAGAAAGAGAACTGTCAGGACCAAAGCAGGGTGTGGAAAAGCCTGTGAACCCCAGCCCACAGGCCAGCTAAAAATAGCGCTCCAGCACGACCACTTTCTTAGCCCAGCGAGAGTGACTTTGAAGAGTGGCTGATGGATGTCATTACTGGGAAGTCACAAGTTCACGGAATAAATGTAAATATATATTCATTCTAGGGAGTTCTTTTCAGATTCACATTGGCTTTTGGCTCCGGCCCATGGCACGTGTGGACACAGAAGACTTTAGAGCTCTCTGCTCAGAACCATCATTGTTTCTTCTAGAGCAAGCAAAAAAAGTCCGCTTTGTAACATTTTTATTCGACTGGAGAATAGGGGTGAATGGCCCCCAAATCACTTCCCTGACAGATTGGCTCTGTGTGTGGTCTTATTAACCATATTTTTGCATTGGTTCGTTCGCCTTCTTTCAGCAGCTATTTATGGGGTGCCTAGGCTCTGCTGGTTTCTGATACAACTCTCCCAGGAGGCCCGGTTGGCAGCCACTTCAGGTCTAGGGCAAACCACAGGATGTCGGAGGGCAAGAGGACTGATGGTGAAAGGCGGATTCTGGGGCCAGACAACCTGGGTTCCCCACAGTCCCAAATGCTTGCTAGCTCCATGGCCGCAGGCAACCCTACCTGTGTCTCATTTGTAACACGGGGATGATAACGTGTTGTGATCATAAATCTATGAAAGGCAAATGAATTACTTATTGTAGTTCTTGGTGCATTAGAAAAGCTAAGAAGTAATTAGCTGCGATTGCTATTACGGTTGTGCAATAACATTTCTGAAATTTATTTCCTTGGTATTTTCTGTTCCTCTCCCTCTTTTCCTGTTTGGGCCATTACCATTACAAACCACTGCTGTGGGGGAAAGCTGCTGCAGTAGAAGGAAGTGAAAAAAAGGCTTTTGACATTCAGATTCAAAAGCAGAGGCAGAAAGAACCTAGCCTTCCACCTTCTGAAATTAGAAATGAATCCTTCTATGAGGGGAAGGGTGACAAAGACATTCTTGGAGCCTGGGAAAGGGGGACCCTTGTGCGGTGGGGCAAAGAAAGTGGACAAGACAGAGGATATGACGTTAGCATGCAGTAGATCTAGAGAGACTTATGAGCAGATACTACCTAAGAGGCTGGAAGTCGGTAGGGTCTGTCAGGCTCTCGGGAGCTTTCTGCGGCCAGCCGGTGAAGGTAGGTGAGGTGGCTGCAGGACAATGAGTTTTTATGAGATGTACTAGCTTTAAAGACACAGAAAGTCTGACTCCAGGGGGCTTTTGAGACAAGATTTCCAGGAGCAGTGTGCTGGGGTCCTTTGTGGACAATACTGAAGATGAGACACCCACTCCCTGCCTTACAACTCAATACTTCAGCACAACAGAGGACCCTAAGAACTTAGAGGCAATCATGGGGCGAAGGGGATGTGTTGGGGGAACTTACAACCATTATAATCATTATTGAAAGTTTTTGACGCAGAGACTATAATTGTGTGCTACACATTCTATCCATAATGTGTAACACAGGCCCTGGTATGTAGTAGGTGCTCAATAAAATTTATAATATTTGACTGGCAGGCATTGAATTAGGTGCTAAGGCTATACAGATAACGGCATGATACTTGCTCTTTGGGAGCTCAGAGCTCCATGGAGATAAACACACACACACATACACACTCACAGTGTAGTAAAGGAATAACAAAGGTGCAATGAAAGCCCGTGGGAAAACAAAAACCAAAACCTGATTGCAGAGGTTCAGAGAGGGGGCAATGTTGGCACTAAGTTATGTGAGGACATCGCCAGTAGCAGGAGCAACACGTATGCAAACACAGGCATAGAACAACGTGACCCGTTTGCGGGTAACTGAGGATCCTACAGGACCAAACCCAGCTGACATTTTACCTACTGCTGGTATGAAATGGACAAAGGACACAAATGCCCCAGAGGGCTCTCCAGAGAAGGTTCTTGATTGGTGAGAATGTAAAGTCTTCTCTAAATGCAGAGATGTTACAGGCAGGTCCCTTCCGAGACGTGGGATTTTCTCAACAAATGACCCTGGAAGCAGAAAGGAGAAGGAGCCTGAAGCCCAGACAGCTGGACACTGGTCCTAGCTCCATCACACACTAGCTCTGCAGTTTTGACCAAGTGATGTCACCTCCTCCTGCCTCTGAAAGGGACGAGCATCTGTCACTGGCAAGGGAACCGAAAAACTGCACGACCTGCCTGGGACGTCATCCTGGTGGTCAGGATGGCCCTGAGCAGTGGGCTTGAAGAGGCAGTGGAGGGATACAGTGCAGATTCTTTCAGCAGGAAGTGCCCCACCGAGTCCCACGTGATCATTCAACTGTTAGAAGGCCCCTAAGCCTTGACCCAAGAAAATGCTGACGTCCGAGAAGAGCTGGAGGGAGACCAGTGGGAAGGGCAAGCTGACATTTACTGCACTACTTAGTACCAGGCATTATTAGAGAGGACGGAGAAGTGGAGATCCACAAGCCGCAGTTGGGCGGGGGGGAGACCAAAAAATGGAACCCCGGAATGTATTTATTAAAACGTGAGTATTTATCCTTACATGTTAAACTTCAGTCGCCTTCAAAGTACTCTCCATTGGATGCAGTGCACCGATCGAGATGCTTTTTCCATGGCTCAGAACAGTTTTTGAACTCACCGATTTGATGCCTTTTAGTGCTTCTGCTGTTTTGGGTTTCACCTCTTCCACATCAACAAAATATTTCCTTTTGAGGATTTTTTTCATCTGGGGAAACAAAAATTAAGTTGTTTGGGATGAGATCTGGTGAATAGGGAGGGTAAGGTATAGGAGTCATGCCGTTTTTTTGGTCAAAAACTGCTGAACACTCAGCGCGGTGTGGGCAGGTGCATTGTCATGCCGCCCGCTGTTCATGTAAATCACCCATCATGAGATGGACAAACACATTAAAAGAGTCTCCCCCCCAAAAATTCACTGAAGTTGAAAGCAGCCTCTCACACCACCAGCTGGTGCACGGATGCAGATGGGCTCCTAGAACACTCACCTAGGAGTGGGGAGCCTGTCCTATAAGGGGCCCGCCCTCCAGAAGATCATTCTGGTGTGTGTGTGTGTGTGTGTGTGTGTGTGTGTTCACCCTCATATTTCTTTCACTGTTGTTCTTGAAAGAAAAGCTTAGGGGAACATGTAAGTGAGAGAATACTGGGATACATATGCATCAAAGACTTTGTGGGTGCAGGGAAGGGGACATGCTAGCTTATCTGCCTTAGGGGGCAGCAGTGAGGGACAGACACACAGAGCAGGTGGTGTTTGGGTTGGGTCTTGAAGATGCTTTCATAGAGGTAAATTGAAGGGAGAAGCAGAGAAAACAGTTTGTAATTAAACATTAAATTCTATTTTAGTGGATATTTAGCCTTGAAGGGTGACAGTAATTGGATAAATTGTGAGTGATTCATCAGTTTGAATAGATTTCTGTATATTGTTGCTTTCCCCCTTTTTATCCCACCCTTTACCCCCCTGCTTTTGTGTAAAATTGTTTTTTGGTGTTCAGTGGAGATTTCTTTTCTGCCTTAGTAAAGAATATTACACACTGCCTTTTGTCCAAATCAGGAAATCTGAATCTAGTGATTGGTTCTGGTTGGGAGGCAGAAGTTGAATAGCATTGAAATATTAATAGCAATAGAAACTGCTCGATGAGGTCAAGAAAGACTAGAGGAAGTGCTTTGGGCTTGTAGTTAGGGCAAAAGGGGTTTCAGAGAATTCCCCTCGCCTCAGTACTGGACTTTCCCCAAGCCCTTCCCACTGTCAGTCATCCCACGAGGAGGGAGAAAAGCAGAGGGCAGGTATGGTAGATGGGTAGTTGCGTGGCTAGATCTGGGGCCAGCCAATCTGTGTTCAAACCCTGCCTCTGCTTATTCACCAAATATTTGTTCTCAGCCAAGCTAAGTAACAGTTCCAATTTCCTTCTCTTCTGTATAATGGTGACAATAATCAAAGGTACAGCTTAGCCTTTTAGCAGGACTAGGAGATTATATACCCCAAATATAACAGTACCTGGACCATACCGAGGACACAGTACATATCAGCTATTTCCGCTTGTCCGTTCCGCACCCTCCCCCACCCTCTCTCTTGGTAATAGATCCTGAAGGGGGTTGGACAAGATCACAGGATTACCTGTGGTGTCACCTCTGTCCCACTGACCTTGGTAACTGGCTCAAGGATGGAGCTGTGTCACAAATGGCCCAGAGTCCATAGCTGGGTTTTCTTACTGAAGTGGACTCTCTTCTCGGACCTTATACCAAGTATCCCTAGGGTGGGCAGCTGCCATGTCCCTCCCACGTGGAGAAGGCCTGTCCGTCATTGCAGTGAAACCTTCTAGAATAAGCAGAACAAAGTAGTGTGTGTTGGATCGTGAAGTCCCTCAGCATTCCAGCAACTCTCTGCATTTTGAGTTCTGGCCTCAGCATTCTCACGAAGGGATTCAGAACAGGCTTCCCGAAGAGGAACCACTTTGGCACTTGAATTGTCTTGAGCTGAAGGCAATAGAAACCCTGCAGGTTCACGAGAGACAGAGGATGCCCCCAAACAGCCTGACTGCTCAGAAGAGGGCCAGCCAGTGATGTACTCACACCTCCTGGGCTGGACTGAGGAGACCAAAAGGTTTAGGTTGATGGCTAGCCTTTCATGAAGTGTAAAAGGTAGAGCACAAGGCTGTTGTGCTAAAGCTCTTTGGGGTTATGGAGACTATTTCTAATCCTGGAGTTGGAATTTCTATCCTAGGAAGTCTTTCTCTATTTGCATGTAATCTGTGGAACTTAGGTTCATTGTGGTTGTGATGGAGTTTTCCTAATGAATCACATGTAGAACAATGATCTTATGACCTCTGTATTTTGGTTCCGGTTCAATCTCGATTCATTTAGTTCATACTGCATATCAAATGCATTACACAAAAGTAGTGCCAAGTACCAGAATAATTATTAAGGAACCTACTGACATCCACTGTTCTTTCTTTAAAAAAAAAAGCTATTAAAGATGTGGTTTAAATTGATGTCCCTTTTAAACTCATCCTCATACGCTCTTGTCTTTTGAAACTAAAAATGCATTTGCAATAAAGGCACGATTTGCTTTTGTAAGACTTTAGCTTCTCTTCTTTGCACAGTCTCCTTTAAGTCAGGTACCTGCTGGCTACCAAAAGGATAAATGATCTCAGCCCACAGGAGGCCTAATTAACAATACCAAGTTACCAACAAGAGAAATGCTCTAAGGACATGAGAGAGCCAGGCATCCGAAGAAGCCCATCAGTGGGGGCTGAAGAAGTGTGTAGAAGCTGAGCTAGACCATCCTGGAGGCATATCTGCCCCATGCAGTGGGCAAGTCTGGTCATCCCAGAATACTCTCAGTTTGAATTTTGAAAGAGTGTGGCATGGATGGCTTTTTCTGAAATGTAATGTCTTTAACATTAAAGAAAGATTTCATTGTAATGTCATTATAGAATTACAAAAAAAGAGAGATAGATAGATAGAACAATATTACTTATGTCTTGGCCTCCTCGCATAAGGATGGGAAATATGAAATTACTTCAGGACTAAAACTATTAGCTTCATGCATGTAGAGAAGTAGCCATGTAGTGCCAGTGGTTTTTATCTCATTCATGACCAATAGTCTAGTCCTAAAGGTGAAAGTAAGGCTAAGTTAAAGGAGCAAAAATAAAATAAAAGGGCTTCAAATTTTTCCACCAAAAAATAAAAGGTAAAAAATAAATTAAATGGAAACACATGGTTAAAGAAATAATAATGACTCTAATCCCCAAGTATACTCTCTAAAAAAAAGAAAATAAGGCTAAGCTGTTGAAAATAAGGGGAAGACTCCGCAGACCCGAGTGAAGGAAAGCAGTGACAAGCTTCATTACTCCCTCTGTTGCCTTAGGCCCTGTCTGAGGGAAAGGCAAGTGTCCCTGGCCTAGCCACTGGCCTGCCACCCTGAATGCTGAAACAAAAAGAAGGCAGATGGGACAGGGAGCAGGAACTATCGGGACAACACACGGGTCCCTGAGGAGCAGGGACTTTGCCTGATCCAGTGGAAGGGAAGGCCCTAATTTTATTGTTGGGTTACTCTTTGGGGTCTCATTACCTCAGGCTGCCTCAGAGAGGGGCCTACGGGGCTCCCTCCGGGTTGACCACTGTCCCAGCTTGCTGGGAATGAGGGGCTCATGGTTTGGGTACTAAAGCCAGGACAGTACTTGCCGCAGTTGGTCACCTTAGCTTCCTCACTGACCTTGGCCAGGGAAAACCAAGAATCTTCTTATTTCTCAACACAAGAGACCAAGGTTTCATAAGCAAAAGCTTGCTTTCATAATAACACTTAAATTTGTTTATATTATATTTAAAAACACTTCTAAGTGCATTCTTAAAATGGAACACGGCATATGAACCTAACATGTAGAGAATTCTACCAAAGTTGCATAAAATCCTGCTCTTACATTGGGCTCTATCAGAAAGGGAGGGGGGTGACTTATAAGATGGGAGACGTTACCTGGATTAGTGAGAGGAAGGGCAGGAAACAGAGGACATCGTGACTTGGGGTTTGGGGAGGTGGGGTCGGGGCAATCTGAGAGAGGGAAGAAAAGGTTGGGGCAACTGCTCTGATGTGAGAGAAATGTGGAGAAGAGTGTAAGAAGGTTTCACGTGTACTGAGTGGGATTGCCCCTGGTGTTCCTTCGACAGACGTCTCTAAAGATAGCATCGTGTTACCTGCTCATGAACGCTCTGTTGGATGCCAAAATGGGACCTGAAGAAGCCAGTTCTACCAAGTGACACTCTCATATCATAAATGGTTGCAGTTGGTATTTGAACTCCTTGTTCTTCTACTGTCAACCACCACCATCGTTCGTCTTTTCCCATAATACATCTCTGCAACGTTGTAACGGACAGAGATATCAGATAAATTCCAAAACTGTATGACGACATCCATTTACATATTGCCTGCTTTTATCACAGAAACCAGATACAAACTCAAACACACCTGGTTTTACTCTAAGTAACCTCTGTAAGCTAATTAATTAACAATCTTCTAGAATCCAAAGTGAGTTTCCAACTGAGAGGTTGCTTTATGGCTTTGATTGCTCAAGGAACAGAAACTGTATACATCTCATGCAAAAGTGTTAGGAAAGAAAATTCCTCAGCAAAGAAAAAAGGCCAGAGAGAGCTGGAAGTAAAAGAAAATTTAAAAGAATTAAAAAGCCCAAATCCACATCTGTGATAACCGGTATAAATGCCCAGATGGCTACTTTTCATCTAAATTCATTTCCTTGAAGCTCATGACTATCTCTGCTAGGGTTTCAAATTTATTTTGACCTTATCTTTTATTCAGGTCACATATTGTAATCCCCAAGCATATCAAACATGCCGAGGAAAGACTAAAGAAGAACTTTGAAATTTCATGATTTTCAAAGCTGACAGAATGATCTTATTATAGCGAAACTACCAAAGAATTACAATGAGATTTAAAGTGTGGCACAATTTTAATAATTTTACACTCGCAGTTGACCAGATTCAGACATCAATAATGTAAAATACGCTGTATAAATTGCATTTTGGCCCATTGGGTATAAGAACACATTTGCCCAGACTGAGAACTTCAGTCATTGAAAGGAAAAGGCAGAAGTGGACCAACGGTACTCGGCTGGGAACTGGATTTCACGCCCAGCCAGTGGAAGACACTGGAATCAATGCATGCCTCCCCCAAGGACGTTCACCGAGAAAACTGAGGCGTAATCCATCCCTGGTTCCGTGAGAGTGAGCCAAATTGCTCATTTAATCAACGAAGGGGATCACGTTCTCTCTGAAGGAATGTGCACAGCATCACCTGAGGAATTGAAGCTGGCGGATTCCGGGGCGCTCCCCTAAGGATTCTAACCCAGTGGTTTCAGGTGCTTCCGGGTAATCTGCATTCAAAACAACCACCTTCACGCCTCCCGATTCCGTAAGGTGAGGCAGGGGTTCGGAGGCTGCCCCTCAAGACACGTTTCATTCTTTCATAAAGGCCACACGAGGGGACTGGCCCACAAATGACTCATGTAAAAGAGGATATTGCATGCTTACACCCATCGGCCAGTCTAAGGAATTAGCTTTGACACACGTGGTCAGAGGATGACGGAGTAGAAAGAAAAGGTGGTGCCAAGGAGTGGAGCTGTGACACAGACCCCCAGACGTGGTCTCATTGACCCTAAAATACCTTTACGGGCTCTCTACTGCAGCTAACCCCCTGGTTTCCCCAAACAGAACTTTTTCTCCCACTTCTCTTTCAGGGCCCAGGGAGGTCCAAGGGGAGCCCTCTCCCCACAAGTCCTCCTCAGTCCCCTGCCCCGGGCCATGCTCCTTCTCCTGGTCTGCACTGAGAACGTGCTGTGGCTTCACGGCCCCGAGTTTCCTGTCTCTTCTTCAAGACTGTGTCGTTTTACTTCACGTAGGGGCTGACGTCGGCGTCTCACTCTCCTCCTCCCTGTGTGGTCACCTTCACGGGACATACCAGCACGGCCTTCTCACAAAATTATTAGGACAGTGCTCTCTTGACATCAGAGCATGTTTTGAATTTCCCTGTGAGATTCAAATTCATTGAAGACGAATTGAACACTCACTTTGGGCTTATGGCACTGAAGGAGGGAAACAAAGACCCTGGTGAAGTGGTGTTGAGCTTCTAGTATCAATTTATATGTTTATGGTGTAAATGAATTTCTTAGTCCAAAAGGGCTAAGGGCCTGGCACCCCTTATGAGGCGGCGGGCATTGAATCTGCTTGATAATCTGATGTTGCTGTGAGAGCGATTTCAAGAATCGCTTCCTTTGGCAAACAGATTGGCAGCTCCTCAAGATGTTAAACATAAAGTTGCTATGCGAACGAGCAATTCTACCTCCAGGTATATACCCAAGAGAAAAAAAAACCTGAGTCCATATAAACACGTGCACACAAATGTTCATTGCAACATCGTGCATAACAGCTAAACATTGGAGATAATCCAAATGTTCACCCATGAAAGAATACATAAACAAAACGTGTTATACCCATACAATCAAGTGTTATTCAGTAATTAGATATTGATACATTTTTAATTAAAAATAATTGTTTATTACAGTCTAATTTACATGCAATAAAACTTACATTTTACTGTAAACAACAAAAAGAATCCCTTCTTTATTGTGAAAATAACTGCCTGAGGCCACTAGTTCCACTTCGGAGCTGGCGGAGGCTAGGTGACCTGACTGAGGGTGTCGCAGAGACCAGTGGCTGAGTCAATGTTCATAGGGTCCTGGTAGTGAGTACCCTGATTCATACCACCTTCTTATCTTGAAAAATCACACACAGAGATGTTTTTGGAGCATCTCTGAATTATAAAAAGATGTTGAATCCCATTGAGAGTTTAAAATACTGCTCACATCACCACTCAGAAAATCGCATCGTTGTCCCATACGGAGACAATAACGGGACACGTCAGCGAAGACGGGAGGGCGAGGGAATTTATGGAGAACTCAGACAGATGGAAAAATTTTCAAGTTCAGCAATTCATTTAAAAACGCTATACTGGACTCCTTAACTCTCAGCTCTCCCTAGTATCGATTTCATTTTGACATTGAGAAACCGAAGTTTTAAAAGTCACGTATGTGTGCATGTCACCATTGAATCAACGTGTTTTTTTGGCCTGGCTTCCTGAGTTCCAATCCTGGCTCTGCCCTCATGGCTGAGCAGTCTTGGGCCAGTTACTTTCTTTGTGCCTCATATAAGGTACCTTTATAAGCTACCTACCTTACAGAAATGTTGTGAGGAATAAACGCCTGGCACCTGATAAACCTTGAGTAGATAACCAAGATTATTAAGGGCTAATGCAGGGAAATGGTACGGAGGGAGACGGAGGCTCTGCCCGCAGTGGGTTCACAATCTAACAGACGAGACATACGGTAAGTAGTCACTCAACACCTATCCCATTAGAGTTTTCGCTTGTGCTGTGAACATGGTCAATAAGGGCACCCCGGGGAGACAGGCAAGATGTCCCCAATCAAGAGATTTTTAGACCAAGGCTTGAAGAAGGGGGAGAATATGCCCACGAGGAAAAAGATGTACTTCTGAAGAAGGATTTGGGGCACATAAGAGAAAGGAGTCACAGTGTGACAGCAGGACAGAGGCGCGGGCGTGTGGGGGACCACCTCTGTCTGCAGGGTGCGTCTGGGGGATGAGCCCCATCCCAGTCCGGGAAGGAGCTTTGTCTTAGAGCCCAGGATCAGGATGAGGGCAAACTCCTGTAACAAAGTAGGCTCGTGTGAGCGCAGAGGAGAAATATAAATATGGACGTGTCTGTACCGTTTGAGGGAGCTCATGCATCTTCATTGGGAAAAATGGGGATGTTTAATTTTTCTAAGCTTGTTTTTGGTTTGTTTGCTTTTGTGAGTCATGGCGAAATCTACAAGATGCAATCCAGATGTTTTTCCTCCCCACCCCGGAAGCTCCGGAGGTGATTCTTCCCGCTACCCAGGAGCAGAGACAACGGAGTTGACTCACCACAGGCCCCGGAGCTCTTCAGTGGTAGACCTAGATCCAAGGAGGGAAGTGGGACTTGCTGGCTTCTGAGGGAGGACAGCATATCCAGGAGGAGGTGGCGGTTTCAGGAAGAGAGACGAATTAAAGCAGAGACTGGTGGAGAGGGAACGAGAACTGTGACAGTGTGTGGATGTCCTTTCCAGGGTTCTACAATGTCATCTCCCTGCCTACCCTCCACTCCACCCTCTCTGGCCATCTTCCATCCCTTGAACTCACCATGTTCTGTCAGCCACAGGGCCTTTGCATATATTGCTTAGGCCAGTGTTTGGATTTTCTGGAAGCTTAGGTCAAATTTGTCTTACTCGAAGCAGACCCACCTGACATTTCTAACTGGGTTGATTCCCTTCCTACGGATGGGCATTGAGTATCTTTCTAATACTCATCGCAGTTACAATTTTATATCATTTGTGGGAGTATTTGGTTAGCATCTCTCTGCTCCACCAGTCTGTGAATTCCGTGAGAGCAGGCCCCACATTTGTTCTTTATGCCAACTGTATCTCCCACAGCAGAGCACAGCATCTGGAATTTAGTCATGATTTCAGTAAATACTTGCGTAACAGATGAGAAGAGTGGTCTTCACTGCTTGGCGCTGGGGCAGGGGCCTGTAGCTGGCCGAGGCCCAGGCCAGTTGGGGAGCTCCGTTCTCTGAGTCTGGCATTTCTCATGGCCTCTGACCAGCAGTGGTGGGGGGCGGGTGGTGGCAGGGGTGGGAGCTGAGCTCCAAAAACTTCAATGTCCCTTTATTTGGTTTACTTATTCTTTGTAAAAAAAAAATAAATAATGGAGGTTACTTTAGCAGCTGATTTTTGTGGTTTGACTGATTCAGTAATTTTTCTGGAAAACAAGGGCCTTGCACCATTTCCCTAGGAAGAGGTAACCCCTTCTCTCTTAGATGAGATCACACTGTCTATTCACAAGGGGCCCCTGGAGCTCTGGTTCACAGAGGAGAACCCAGGAGGTGCGACAGTTGCAGACTCAGTGCTCTCAGTGCCCTTCCCAATGCCTACACTCAATCTCCTGCTCGAAGCTGTGGGCACTGCTCTTCCAGAGGTTTCACTGCGGTGTGATCTGTGGCATAAATGGACACGAGCTTTGACCTGTCTTGTCAGCTGAAGGCGACTTGAAAGGGTCACCTAGCTTAGTTAATTTTGTGCCTCTTTTAATATGTGCTGTTTAGCCTCCAAAAGATACCCAGTCTTGGAGAAACAGAGTCCAAAATTAGCTTGTTCCTCTACCACATCTGGTCAACATCCCCGGGAGGCTGGGCTTAGCTGGTACAGTCATCAGGGTGCCTGGAAGTGGTTTTTCCAGTATGATAGTCTCGGGGTACTTGGACTTTGGACATGGTAGCTCAGCACTTCCAGAATGTTCTAAGTGACCCAGATGGGAGAGGCAAGGCTTCTTTTGAATTAGCCTCGACAGTCCCCGAACACCACTTCAGCCACATTTTATGGTTCAGTTTACTGAAGTCCAGCTTTAATGGGGAGTGGAGAAACAGACTCAGTCTCTCAATGTGGGAAGCGTATGAGCCTCATGGACAACCATTATTGGTGATGGCCATCTTGGACCAAGCACCCAGAGTCACCACGAGCATTTAAATGTTGAAGGGTCTGAGACCCGGTGATTAGAAATGCTAATTCCCTAAGGTCTTCGATTTTTCCTTCTCTTCCTATAAGCTAACTCATGAATAAGTTAGTTAAAATGCCTTCATGTATGAGTGATGCTTGATGAGCTCAGTAAGTGCTTAGATAAGCTTCAAATTGACAGAGAAAGATCTGGGAAAATGAAGGCAAGTGCAGAGGGCACGTAAGGCATTGGTTTTTTAGCTGCTGTGTGGATCAGCTAGCTGATGAATTCCGTCCATTTTGAAGCCACTGGTATAAAATATTTCTTTTCCCACTAGATGCCCATAGTATGTCTTTGTACCTCTAGCGTATTCATCAGATCCCTAAGGGTACGTGTCTTTTGTCCATCACTAGACTCCCCCAAACCTGAAGGTCAGATTCCTCGGTTTCTCCCACAAAGCATTAAGAGATTCTCAAGCACTATTTGCTAAATGAACACACTCTGGTGGTTTGTAGGGCAAGATGGAAGCTGTATGAAGAGGAGAGTGATAGCAACTCCTGGTACTCGAAGAGGGTAATTCCATTATCATTAACAGCTCATGTTCAACAGCTCACCAGTGCTCTAATGGGCAATAAAACGGAATCAATCCATTGGGGGGTTGGTTGCCTGCCTGTGTCTTGGTAACTTAAGTAAGTCACACTTTGTGGCAGGAGACGGAAAGAGTTGGCGCTGTTGTTGACAGGGAGCTAACAACCTTGATCTCTTTGCACATAAACCACTCTTGGTCCCAAGTCGGCCTTTGCAAGATGGCATCGGCACGTCGTGGGGATTCCGCACAATGCAGATGCGGGGAGGGTGGCTGGTGGCCGAGGGAGATGAATGATTACTCTTATGACAAGTTGAATTAGGATGAAAATGAAGGAGCACTGGGAAAGAAACAAGACTTCCTTATTTACATCCTACTGGAGCATCAATTTCAAGATTATAAAAAAGCAAGAAATGAATTGCAGACCCAGAAAAAAGACGCGCTCCTTGTTTTCCATAAAATACCCCAAGCTGCTAGCCCAACACAATCCATCACCATTCGGCAAACACAGATACATCGGGGGCACCTACTACGTGCCAGGCATTCCTCCACAGGCTTTGTGGGTAATGCCTCATTTAACTAACAAAATAGGTATCATTGCTGTCTCCATTTTGCAGGTAAGGAAGCCAAGGCCCAGAGAGGTATAGGAAAGATGCAGGGTGCCGTCCCATGTAGTCTGACTTCAGAATGCAGGCCCTGAACTCCCAATGTGGCTCTGTCTCCCTAATGCTGTCTAGCTTGGTTTGAGGATTAAATGAGAAGCATGTGGGCAAAATGCTTGTTAATTTTAGAAGGTACATATTGAGCACCTCCGATGTGCCAGGCATTGTTCTAAGCATATGCTAACTCATTTCATCTTCAAGGCTGCCATATGGATATATACTATTTTTAACAGCATTTTAACATTGAGCAAGTTAAGGAACAGAGATGTTAGGTAACTAGACTAAGGATACACAGCGAGCAAGAAAGTAGGCCAGAATTTCTACTGAGAGAGTAAGTAGAAAGAAGCAAAAACCAAGAGCATTGGTTATTTTATATTATATATATAATTATATTATATATGTTATATATGCATACATACAAGGTTGAACAATTCATTTCGCGAATTCATCCTAGAAAATGTGCTACATCCCTCACTGCTGAGTATCACTACTGTCACCCTCAAAGCACTCCCCTTGGGAAGCTATGCACTGACGCCAGCACCTAGTCCACCCTTCAAAGCAATTTTTGAACTCTCTTTCTGGAATGGCATCAGAGCTCTCACCATGTCCAAAATCTGACAATTAAGTTTGTGAACTTGCCACCTTGCTAAGGTTATGACACCTTACTGAGTTGTTTGTACAGTGCTGCCAACATAAGCACACGGTGACAAGTTTACGAACTTAATTGTCAGATTTTGGGGATGATGAGAGTTCTGACGGCCATTCCAGAAAGAGAGTTCCAAAATTGCTTTGAAGGGTAGACTAGGCGCCGGCTTCAGTGCACAGCTTCCCAAGGGGAGTGCTTCGAAGGTGACCGTAGTGATAGTCAGCAGTGAGGTATGTAGCACTTTTTCTAGGATGAGTTCATGAACTTAACTGTCTGACCTCGTAAAGCAGCCCCCATTCAGAACTGGTTAAACAGGCTGAAGAGGGTCCCCTGGCCACAAGTTTCCCATACTTGGTTTAATTTTCTGCTCTCACCATCATGAAATTCTTAATACATTTTTAAGCAAGGGGCCCCCCATTGTCATTCTGCACTGGGCCCTGGAAATTATGTACATGGTCCAGCCGCCACGTTGAGAATTAATTTGAGAGCCTAGCCACCCGCTGGCCACGCCACGCAGATCCTGTGAGTAGTTTGTGTTCACGTTGGTGCATCCTTGCCGTCTGAGCTTCTGTAACAGAACTTACAAGCACATTTCTACACATTGTGGCCTGTCCACATGGTCAGGGTAAAGAAGCTAGGGCTCAGCAGGGTTCTGTTCCAGTCCTGTGCTTCTCCTCAGATCCTGGGGTGTAACGTGGAGGTGGCATGATCACAAAGGCACGAGACATCTGCATTTACTTCTCACATTGTACTAAAAGGTTCATGTGTTTCAAACATGCAGTTACTATGATGTAATCATATGTAGAAGTCATTGCCTTAATAAGAAAAGAAATGCATAAAAACGCTGTTGAACGTATAAGAGCTTCTTAGATAGTTCTCCAGTGAATGACTATAAATGGACGAAAGAATTACTAGGCGGGAGGTTAAGAATTTTTATGGTAATGGAGGTCAGCATACTTGAAGCAATTGGGAAACCCCTGTATTCAGCTGTTAGTTCCTGAGCTGCCAGGTCCATTTCAATTCACATTTGGGCCTCATCGTTCCGAACCTGGCACATGGCACGTGTACAATAAACACGTGTGCGGTGAAGGCTCTCTGCTTGCCGGTGTGATCAGATTTCCATCGTAAGGTGTTGAACGTGGGAAACGCGTTAGGTTGAGTTAACAGAAATAGGAAGAGGCAGAGAAGACATTGAAGATGTGTGAAATTAAGAAGGGGAGACCACAGAAGGCCTAAATGCTTGGGAGCATAAGAAATGATGTTCTGAAATGAAGCAAATGCCCACCAGGAGTCCAGGTCCCACAGAACAGAGAGGTTGGTTTGACATGGAAGCAGGCAGACACCACACCTCCTCACTCCAAAGTTATATTTATGCTCTTCCTATGCTCAGAATGTTCCAGCGACTTCCCAGCCTACAGAGTTCCACATGATCTGGCTGCCAGTCACTCTCCAGTCTAATTTTGGCCTACTCTCCCCACCTCATGGTTCCTTTCACATTGTTTTTCAAGCTGCTCCTTGAGCATGCCTCCCACATCCCCCTCTGATGATGATCCCTTCAACTGAAGCACTGTTCTATCATTTTCTTTGTTCCTGACTTCGGTCAGGTCTTTTCTCAAAGGTCACATCCTCCGAGCAAACTTCTCTACTGCTGGAAGTCAGATAGGTAGCATTGCAGTCATTCCCGAGTTCTTTACCTTGCTTTCTGTTTAAAACCATTGCATGACAAGTTGACAATGCACTGTAGAATTGTATGCCTGAAACCTATGTAATCCTTGCTAACAAATATCACCCCAATAAGTCTAACAATAAAAATGAATTAAAACAAACAAACAAACAAAAAACCCATTGCATGATGCCTTTGTCCAATTGCTTATGCTTTCCCACCACCAGGCTGTAAACTGCATGAGGACGGACATGTGTTTTGGCTTTGTCCACAGCAGCAGCTGTAGATGTTAAAGCATTGCCAAGGCAGAGTCAAACCTCCCTCAATATTTGTTGAATGAATGAATGAATAAGTGAATGAATGAATGAGCTCATGCAGACAAAGAAAAACAATAATTAGAAGAGGAGCAATACATGGTCAACTAGTCCTGCCTTAGGAGGAGGTCCAAGGAGGGGTTGGGGAGTTGACAAAGAACGAGACGGCAAGGGACCAAACTTGCATTTGAAATGCTACAGACGGCCTCGAGCCTTCAAGCTGTTCAGCATCTTATATCCTACAAGCCTGCTGTGCCATCTCCTTATATACTCAGAGTCACTGTCACTAAGCTGAGGGTTTTGGTGGACTCGCGGTGACTCCCCTGTTATCTCTGATGGTTGTTGGTGCATAAAAGTGGGTCCCAGGTTTCCCCCCGGCTTGTACTGCTACGGTGTTGTGGGGACTTGGCTTGAGTTACTAGAAACTGAGGCAGCTCAACACCCCGATGTCTGCTTTTTGCTGTTACCAAGGAGAGTTGATTCTACTCAAGGAAGTTAGGATGGGTGGGAATAGGAGGGAGAATCGATCAACTGAAGAGAAGGATTAACTCAATCCCCCAAAAAATAATGACCCTAATCAAATTCGTGGAGTTCTAAATAGTTGTGATAGATTTTATTATTTTAAACTCTTCACTCTTCCCAGCAACCGATTATACGCCCATGCCCTTCACCATGTGACTTTACAGTGTCTCCCAGTGAGGTAAGTGGAGTACAAATTCCCGCCTCACTTGACTTTGAAGTTGGCCATGTTACTGGCTTTGGCCAGTGGAGTGTTAGTGCATGTAAACGAGCAGGCGCTTTAAATGCGCGTGCGTGGCATCGCGTGCCCTCTTTACCATCTGCCATGAGAAGAGCTTCCTCCAGGAAGCCACAGGTCCTAGAACAGGAGGCACGTGCCACTGGCTGGAGCCCAGCCTGCAGGCAGGAGCTGAACGACAGCAGCTCATCAGCAGACCCGTGGGTAAGAGGGACAAGCATACGTCACTGTAAACCAAAGAGATTTGAGGTTGTTTGTAATGCCACGCAAGCTCAGTTAAGAGTTTTTGAGCATTGTTTAAAGCAACATTTCTGATAATCATGTCCTAGTTTTCAAGTCAAGGTGCTCTGGCGTAGTTCCGTTTTAAGCCCATGTTGCCTAAATCCTACATCAAACTCTGAGGGTCAGATTTCTCAATGCCATGATGGCTGGAAGATAAGCTGTCCTTCTTGGGCTGTGCCAGAGAGCATGTCTACATTAGGGATTCCGCCTGCTAGAGCAGGACTGAGGTCATTTCCTCAGCAGAAGAGTTTCATTTCTTTTGCGTCTGCTCTTACTCTCATTGGCACAGAGTAGGTACTCAATAAATGTAACTGATTATCTCAGGGCACTGCCCAGTAAGGTAGTCATCAGCCATATGTGGCTATAGTATTTAATTTTAAATTAATTAGAATTAAATAAGATAAAATGTTATTTGAACTTCTCAGTCAGCACATGTAACTAGTGGCCACCATATTGAACAACTCCAACATAGACCATCTCCATCATCACATAAATTTCTATTGGACAGTGGTTAACTCTAGATTCTAGAGAGTGGGTAATTTATTAATTTTCAAGGCTGGGAGAAGTAACTTTTCTGTGGTTTTATTATATGAGTGTTAGGATGATGGGATGAAAAGAGGAAGGGAGGAAACAGAAGGAAAAATGAGCTCTATACCCTCCTTTCACCGCTGATTTTGACATGAATAATATTTATAAACTGTCACCTGGTATGCCGGTCTTTTTCTTTTGCTGAGTCTTCTAGAAAAAATCTAAGGCATGCAGTTCAGCAAACACACTTACTAGTAAGTGGATGTAAGGGTGTAGTTCTTCCAGAATATCTCAACAGAGCAACCCTATTTCGGTTCATCTCCCACCCAAATTTGGAGAATGTATCAATAAAGTTGCCAATAAATTCATGACCTCCAACCCCTTCAAAACAAGGAAACCAAAAGAATTACAGAAACCCAATGAAAAAGTGTGTTCAATGCTGAAGTTAACGCTCCTGGCCCCAGTTCAGTTGTAGTAGTAGCAGGCATTATATTTGTTTCTACAAGATTCATCAAGCTGTACTGGCAAAGACTCCCCAAGTAGAAGGCAATGGGACATGGGCAAAGATCAGCAATTTATTTAAGGACAAATACCAAGAACAGAGCAAGATGTATTATGTAAGCCAGCTACAGGTGTATTAGTTCTGTTTCGGAGACTTCCAACAGGTTTCCATTTATTTCTACTTTTAACATTGCCATCAACTTTAATATAAGAAACACTGCAGTTATTTTTTACAGTACTTGGAAAAGAAAATTCTCAGAAGAAACTTTCTAAAGGATTTTTAAAGTTCATTTTTTATATATAGGAAAGTTTTACATTTGAGGTAATAATACAGCCTGTTCTCAAACTAAAAGGGGAAAGTCTTTGACTCTGGTCATTGATGCCAATTAGAGGCTTTCTTGGCTTCTTTTATTAGCAACAATTCCTGCACTTTCATCCCACGTACCTGCCTCACACAACAATTCTTTAGCTAACATTCTCCCTTTTTCCAACCTATCATGCCTAAACCTTACATTAAACTATGAGAGTCCAATTTTGCTAGACCTTCTAGAACTTCTACTGCAACGTATTTTCAGCCTCATTGAGACCCACAGCACTTTCTTGTTATCTTATCTTCCCCTCTTCTGTCTGTGCCCCGATCCATGATTACAATTAGCACTTCACAAACACCCTTAGATTCCAAGCTCGTACCTTCCGGGAGAAGAAACTCTGAATCTGATTTTGCCTGTGACTAACTTGGTCTGCACTGCCAACTGAATGGCTGGGTCCACTCCACCGTGCACTTATTTTTATTATGTTCCTACATTTTAAGATGACTCTATCAAACTCTCCTCCTGTCTCTATTTAAACCACCGCTCTGCCTCCTCCAAACTCCAGTAATGACGGTGTTCTTTTCAGTAAGACAATAGAAACTCTTATACGGAAACCCTCATCTTCCCTCCAAAAATATGCTTCTGGTCACCTGACCCCCACCACTCTCTACCCGCTTTTCCTGCTTTATTTATGCTCCATCGCAGTGATCCACCTATGACATAATACACATTTACTTTCTCATTGTCTTTCTGCCCTAACTCAAATGTAAGTTTCCTGAGGGCAGGAACTTTCTTCTCCTTCAGCTCACTGAGGTCTCTCCAGTGCCTACAACAGTGCCTGGTACATAGGAAACTCACAATTAGCATTTGTTGACTAAATAAATGAATAAGACATTTTAGGGGAGCTCTTCAGCTGTCAGCAAGTACGGGTACCATCTCAGAGCACAGGCTTTTGCATTGAAACTTAGTGTTACATTTTCTAATAATGGAGCATTGCTGTTTTACATTACTATCATGACCATTTGGAAACTAAACATCTTAGATGTCAAGCCTGACAATTGGAGAGCACCAGAAGTCAGGCCAATTTACTTTCTCAGAAACAAGCAGCCAGGCCTGTTTCGACTACAACCCTGGGAAGTCTACTGGGGCCTCCCCCTGCCAAACACTTTACAAACTGAGACCAGGTAGCTGAGTTCCATAAATTTCCTCCCTTAGCAAGTGCCAAACAGTTCTTTCCTCAACTGACTTGGCTTCTCACTTAAGTCACATACTTCGACTTGCAATTTCTCCAAAGGGCTGTTTTAGACATTTCCCTTCCTAAAATTATATGTGGTTGTGGATTTTAGGCCATTTGCAGCCCTGTCTTATCCACCAGAGATTGGGCGTAGAAAGATGGAAGAGACATTAGATTTCCTTTTGGCCACATTTGGTTTAAAGAGTATGAACTTCACAAAGAACATCTTGCTCATTTACCTGGGGGCCAAGACAGACTTATGGAAGCTGTTCTACAAACTAGCAATGGTATTTTATTTGTCATCCCTGTAGTTTCCTGGGATAGCATGGCCTGGGGTTACTGCTGTGTTGGGTTGCAGGTGTGACTTGAATCTCCACGTACACTTCCTGGGGAGAGGGATTTCATTCAGCAAGTGGCAGAGAGCAGGTCGGCAAGAATTATTATTATCATTAAAAACTTGCACATTGGAGACCTGGGAGTTTTTGGGTTATTCTGGTTAACTAAGATACATTTAAGTCACCCTGCTGGTTAGCTCCTTTCTTTTTTTCCCACTAAGACTTAAAGGTCAACCCTCAAGAATCGCACATGGAAATTAAACAATGTTTGCTAATGTCTCCAAGGGAGAAATTTTACAGTTGAATTCTTTGTAAAATAAAAAGAATGACTTTATTTCTACCTGTACTTCATCTGGAGCATGAAAACCCAGCTTAGCAAATGCTGGTCTTCACCCTGGAGGGATCCAAGCCTTGGTACCCTAGGGCCACCCCAAGAGCGCAGTGGCTGAGGGACTCTGGCTGGCGAACTACTCGGGAGGTTCTGCTCCCTCCCTTCCGGCAGGCCCGCTGGCCTTCTGGGGATGAGATCAGCTTTCCTGGATAGAGATTTCCTTTAAATGATGGCTGATTTAAATAATAGAGACTGTTCACTTCCTCCACTAGATCAAGACTGGCAGAAACTTGCAAGGGTGAAGCTTGCATTTCTAAGAAGGCTAGGGGTGAGGGTGGGCGTGGGGTGGCCCTTTGCCTGACCAAAGGATGTGCCACTCATCCTGGGATAGGAAATGTGGGCATCCCTTGGGATTGAAAGAGAGAGGAACGTCCTCTTGTTAGCTGAGAGGAAGAGCTCATGGATGCGGTAATAGTCCTGATGTGTAACTGTGATCAGAGAAACCTCTGCACAGGTTGGGGCCGTGCCTGGTGGAGGATGGTGGGGAATGCGAATGTAGGGTTTCCAGTTATGAAACTATAAACTATGGTGGCCCGGCCGGGGGGTGGGGAGCAAGCACAGGTGAGTGCAGCAGTAAAGGAGAGACTTGGGCTACCACCCCACCCCAAAGATGCTACAGAGAGGTGCTTCCGGGATTTCAGAAAGGAGTGGAGAGTTGGAGAGTACCATCATGGAGCTTCTCACATCCGCCCTGGAAGTGTCTCCTTCCGGGTTCCCCTAAGTCATCTGAGGGTAAGGAATGTTCAGGATGACTCACTTATATTAGATTGACAGGCAGGAAATGAGATTTAATTAGACATGAGGATGTCTGTGTGTGTCCGTGTGTGTCCCTGTGTGTCTGTGTGTGTGTGT